>CM031946.1:15697803-15709186 GCA_018749465.1 Paracanthobrama guichenoti
AGGTTAGATGTTAAATTTTAAGTATAGCCTATAGAACAAATCACTATTGCAGGCTATAGCAGGGATCCTCAAATCTAGCCCACGTGATCCACTTTCCTGCAGAGTTTAGCTCTAACCCTAATTAAACACACCTGAACATGCTAATCAGTGTCTTCAGCTTCATTAGAAAATCACAGGTAAGTGAATTTGATCAGGGTTGGAGCTAAACTCTGCAACGCATTGGCCCTCCAGGGCAAGATTTTAGGAACCATGGGTTATAATGGGCTACAGTCTATAAGTGTCAGAGCCCTGTCCAACACTGCACATTTTGCTCGTCTCCCTAAACAAACACATCTGATTCAAATTGTCAGCTTATTAGTAGAGACTCCTCATTTATAAAACGTGTGTACGCACTTTTCTTTTACTGTACTGCAGGTATTTGGAAATCTATAAGCAGTAGCAATAATAATAATTATCCTGATAGATAAATGTGTCCCCCATTATAATTTTTTTTTTTTTTTTTTTTTACATGTGCAAATATCAGCATGGACAACAGAACATGAGTTTTCACATATGGTCAGATTATGCACCTGTGAAAGGAGAAACCGAATGTCCTTTGTCCTGTCAGACAAAGGAGACATGCAAATTGTGCGGTGTTGGGGGCCCTTCCAGGAAAGTGGTTGGGAAACACTGGTCTATAAATATTGAATGCATCATAAGTAACTAAATTCCGGAAAAATGATTGCATTACACCCAAAGCTGTGGGCCTCCCGTCCAATAATCACAAAGCACTAGTTTGACACTCTCAAGTGACAGATCACTGTAGCGCCTCAGCCCAAGAGCTGTTCTAGTATGGAAAAACATGCACAAACATCAAAAGTTATATTAAAAGATACAGTACAACGGAATAGATCAGGTCTTTTGTTTCCGCTCAGTGTTTCAACCGCTCAAAGACCTCAATAAAATGTCAATATTTTAAAGTTATCCAATGTTTACAGTTCATTAGCTGGCTCTGAAAACTACCTTATGTGCAGAGCTGTACACAAACATTTGAGTGATTGTTTAATAGCAGTTGATTATGTTTATTGGGTTAATTTTACCTTTAATATTAATGTACCAAATGCAAGGGTTTCCTGTATAGTTTACGGCATTATTTGGGAGACATTTCTACTATTGTTGTCAGCAGATATCATTCAGAATAATCGGCTAATGGCATCGGTGGAGAAATGTAACAAAAACATTGTTTTTTTTGTTTTTTTAAAGGACTTGCGGCTTGATTTGGCGTAACTCTAAATCATGAAAACATTTTTGTAGTAAACCAGTTCAAAACTAGCCTGAACTAGTGTAAACAAACACCACATCAGTTCATCCTGATGTATATTAACGGGTTGAATACCTGATCCTGCAGCGAGGACGAAATTTGTTTTTTAACTGCTGATCATAAATCTTTACACAGTCTGAGTGAATTAACTTTTTCACCTTGAGCTTTGACTGTTTATCCCCAACTTTACAATTAAGTGCAATTCGGGACACCAAAAAAAAGTGTGTTTATGCATGGTGCCTACTGTGCGCCGTCTTTATTTGCTCAATAAATCCCTGGCTAACTCAAACCCTGAGGCGCCACATTCTTAAGATGCCTTGACTCGACTTCTGACCAGCTCAGGGAATGCTGCCGACATTTACAACACAAAGAGTGCTTTAAAATATGATTGCTTCTCACTTTTGCCATGAATATGGAGTCTTTTTTGTAATGATAGGCCTATTCTTGTGCAACAACACTGTGACTTGTCTGTAAAGCTCTCAGCAAAATGAGATTTGAAGTTCACCACACGGGGTCGCTATCTTACCCTGATGGTGTAAGTACCGGGCAGCAGCAGTCTGTAGTACTCTCCGTTACGATCGGTACTGAATGGGCACAGGTTTTTTCTTCCCACCACCTCGACTACAGCGTTTTGCACAGGCTTCCTGTTTGAGTCCATCACTACTCCTTTCACCCCTGTGCAAAACAAAAGACAAACTCTTCGATTTGATTTCTATTTGCAAAATAGAACCTGGACCGCTTGGGCCAATAAGTGGTCACCTATCAATCACACACAACATCCACCATTCTATTAAAATGGAAAATATTTCTTCGCCTGCTTTTCTGTAAACCTGCACGACCTCCCATCAATTATGGAGTTGCATGTAAACAATGCAGTTGTGACACCTGCGGTGTCCGTGACTTTTAAAGTATACATTTTAGTGGTGTCTACGAGGAATTACAGAACTTCAGGTGTTCTCTAGTTGGTTAGCCATCTCTTTCACGTTGTTTAAGAGGTGTGGTAGCATATATTGTGATATTTTGCTTGTGGCTTGGTTACAGGGACAGTTGTGTCAATGCTGGGTGTGGACAGCGGCTTTGTCCCTGTGACTCAGCTGTGGGATTATGTCGCTAAAAGTCAGGATGGAGGTGTGTGTAATTTCATTGCGACTGTAACAGAATATGTTTATTGTGCTGTAATACAGTGGCCTATACCGCATGACATGTAGCTCATTATTTGATAGCTTCAGTTTGGTTTGGTTGCTTAGCTTGTTTATTTAGTGGCCATCTAAGTCTGGGTGGGGCATTATATTGGTAAAACCTTAAATCACCTACCTTCTCGACTTAATAAAAGGGCTAAAGGTGTTGTCACGTCTACCGTTACTCTGAAAAATCCACTTATTTCAAAAGGAATACATGCAATCGGGAGTTTCACGTGGGGGCAAAACAGTTCTCTGCATAGAATTTGATTGTGTGATTCACAGTGATCTATCGAATTACAGATAGCAGTCAAAAAGGCAATAGCAATATTAGCAAATTGTATTTTTGTGTTGATACAGGACAACTTAGCGGAGCTTCAGACGACAAAGTCAACTGCGTCAATGTCTGGGGGTGACCCACTCACTGGCTGAAGGCTACAGTCTAGAAATGTCCCGAGAACAGTGAAACAAGAAAAGACGAAATTACAGGCACATGGCAGCGTGTCTAAACACCACCACCCCCAGTGGATCATAAGGATTAAAAAAAAAAAAAAAAATATATATATATATATATATATAGTTTTTGGAAAACCATGCATATTGCTCCTTTTAAGTGGGCAGATGTGTCTATGCAGTACCTACCTAGGTGTACTTGCTGCATGTAAGCCAGTAGTGCAGGTCTGTTGGCCTCCCAAAGGCCAGGAAGCTGTGTCTCTGGAGGAAACTTGCAGCAAGAGATTTCCAGTGTGAGCTCTAAACACTGTGCCCACACATAGTTATAGTCTTGCATTCCTCCTAAGAGAACGACACATAACCATCGATTGGTACAAACAGAGCAGGATATTCACCTACTAGTTCCAGCGCTTGTGCCACATTATCTTGTAAATTTAGTGATCTAATGGAGTGCATCTTTAATTGCAATGCACATCGACATACTAGCTACACCTGGGGACCCCCCGCCACTGCCCATTCTGAATGTCTCCCTCATTGAACACACCCAATTCAAACGTGCAGTGGTGGGGTTTGAGAAGCACTTGTTTTGCTATTTTGAGGTACTCATCTGTACAAACTTTTAGTTTTATAAAAATGTGTCAAATAAAATTGTCCAATGGATAAAAGTATATCATCCATGTTGTGTGCTGACACAATGTCATGAACAAACATTAAAATGCTGTATTAAACACTTTTACCTTTTAGAGGATACCAGAAGTATCCGTTAGTGATGCCGTTGACAAAGTCCGTAAATTCGTAACAGCTATTTCCGTTGTGCATTTCGGTGTGGTTGTAGGAGTAGGTCTTTGCCAAGTGGACAAACACATCATCGTCAGGGGTGATGCTCCGGCCTCCTTGCAGCTCGCTTCCTGAATGACAGCGGATGACAATGCTGTTAATCTCAGGATCACAATGTGTTTGCGGTCCCAGCCATTAAAGCCGTACAGATTTACGATGCTGGACTCGAAACAATTCCAACTGATTCGCTGTTCGGTCATCAGGCCGTTTGTTCAGTTAAAACTTTTCTAGTTTGCATTTTATACGGTGTACCTTCATTATTTTTTAAGGCTGTATAGCTGTACAGACAATGATTATGAAATGTTCTTTTTGGAGTTATTCTAAAAAACATAAGTATTAATAGCTTTGAATAGGTCTCCATTTATTACCATAAATGCATTACCTTCTAAGGGCTGACAATATTTTGTCATATATTTACACTTAACATGACAGTAGGGGAAAAAGGGTCATTAATGTGTACAAGCAGCTGACCTTTGTTGCTGTTGTCGTAGGGGTAGCAGGCCACCACCGCACCTCCGTGGAGATTGGCCGACAGGACGAAAGTCTCCGTCTTCAGCCAGTCCATCACTGCCCTGACTTCTTTCTCCCTTTCCTGCTCGATATTACTCTCAAATGCATCTGGAAAATTCCGATTCAGGTCCACGCCGTTCTTATTATACCTGAAGGAGGAGGGGAAACTATGGTCTATAAACGTGCTTTTCTGGAATAATTGCTCATTTTTCTTTTACACATTCACAAGAAATAACCGGATTCTTTTGTGGACATATTGAATAGAAGACCTGACTGTGACAATATTGTTATATTGTCATTGACAGCGGAATCTCTGTTACTATGGTAATCCAGGTCGAATGTTCAGTGTAAAAGTCATTCCTTCCATCCCAAAAACACAAACAGCTCTAACAGCAAGAGACTGCATCAGTATTAGTTTCAAATGCATCTGAAATTCAGATTCAGGTCACGCCGTTCATATACCTGAAGGAGGAGGGGAAACTATGGCCTATAAATGTGCTTTTCTGGAATAATTGCAAATATTTCTTTTACACATTCACAAGAAATAACCAGATTTTTTTGTGGACATATTGAATAGAAGACCTGACTGTCATCTGCAGCCTGCATCTGTGCTGCTGACACCAAAATCTTCAAGGATGAAGAACATCAAACGGCTAACTAGCAAATGAACAGGCCAGTGACAGCCCTTCGCATTAGTTTGCACTGGCAGGTCTAAATTTGTGCGGGTGGATTAGTGTGTTTGCCGTGACACCATCGGGTGGAGCGATCCTTCTTAATCCCGAACACCGAGCGCCCGCTCTACGCCATACAGAAGTGCTTCCCTCAGGGATTCCTATCTGCTTACTGTTGCAATGCTTTGAAGTGCTTTTAAACAGCCTCTCTCAGTCAACAAATGCTGTAGAGCTAAAGCAGCATGTCTGGATGCCGGCACATATACTGAATTAAATCATACATCCAGGGTGCGAATTATGGGGGAGCTAGAGAGAGCTCGGCTCCCCTTAAGACATGGGCTCCCAAATCACAAAACATGATGTGTGAAATTTTGTGGGGTCTCAAAGTATTGACAATGTGTTATTTTGATGTGCAATTTCAGTTTTGTGTAATGTGATCATCTTGATTGTGTAAAATTGCAAAAATCTCATTCATGCATGATGGCGATTTAAACCTAATTCACTTCAATAAAGATAATTATACATGCTATTCTTGTCATGAGCATCAAGGTGTGGTGGCGCTGCGGTGCAAATTCCACTCATGTTTAGTACATGTTAACGCAAAGATTCGTAGAAAAAATATAAACGAATATCCACTTCTTGGATTTTTGGACAAACAGCAAAGGAAGCTGACCCCAGGCCTCTGTGGTCAATTCTGTGTTAAGGTAAGGCATGTTACTCCCAATTATGTGTTGTGGCTGGGTTGTTATAGGTTTGTGTGACATCGATAGATGTCTTAAAGGAGGGCTAAGTGCTTCCTGGTAACCGAAGTTGACATTTCAAATCACCAAAACAAACACGCCCCTATTTTGTCAGCTCCGCCCCACACATACTAACCCAGGCAACGACTATGGCGGAATCTGTTTTACTATGATAATCCAGGTCAAATGTTCAATGAAACTCATCCCTTCCATCCCAAAAACACAAACAGTTCTCATGAACAACTCGATAGCACGAGCATGACAGTCCAACTAACGAACAGATTACAATTATGACCAGATTAGAGGGATATCGATCACGAAAAGAGGAAACACAGGAGTATATCATCTTACTTGTCGGACACATTTTGTGATTCTGACGCTTGAAACAGAAAGTGGAGGAGGTTTAGACACTCCAGGCTTATACAGTGTGGAAATTAATGGGTAATTGTCATAGCTGAAGTGAACGACAATACAAATCGCAAATGGACAAACAAGCGAACATGACACACGAGCACATTCAAGCAAAAGCCAGCATATATTATTTCTGTGAAACAAAACAAAATCAATGTTACTCGCCTATCGAAAAGAAATAAAGCAACCTCGGCCTACGCTCCTTGAGTTCTCTCCAGCGCTGGAAAGCTGATCCGATATTTACACGGGTCCTACTTCTTGCCTGATCGTAAGCCTTCTTTTGTTCCAGACACCTTCCACATTTGTGTTTTATCTGCCATCTCTCAGCTAATGTCCACCCTGCGTCTTTTGAATAATGACGTGCACTGAGCGCTCTTCTCCCCGCCATTAGTAGACATGCCCCTTACTTCTGATGGGCAGAGTACCATAACAAACTGATAGCCAAAGTCACATTTCTAAAGCATTTTTTAAATAACACTCCACCTTGAAGCCTAATTGAACGGAGAAATTATGGTATTCTTCTGTAACCTGACAAGTAACTTTAACTGTTGTTTATGTGAACTCAAAGACAGCTGGATGCTTTGTTTATATATATTTGTGGGTGGATGTTTGCTGATTGACCTATCAATGTGTGTCGAAAAAGTATAATAGGGATGTTATTAACCACTGTATAGTGATTTATCCTATATATACTGCTTGCATAAAGCAAGTAGTGCATACACTTGTAGCTGTATCTTTGCAAGTCCTCTTTTGAGGAACGCACAAGCGCACAAAAAAAAGCCAGACGACGTGGGAAAACAAAATGTTTTGGTTGGGTTTTGTACAGAGGTTTCAGAGGTTCAATAATCAAGCCTTCCTGGGTGGTCAACGTCAAATGCATATGAAACCAACCCCGACGCAATAAACAGGACGTGTGTGTGCCACATTTCGCTTGCATTTGAACACAGAGCTGTTTCCTCTCGCTTTCACAAAACAATAAAAAAAAAAAAAAGCCTCCAAAAGTTGGCCTGCACTCAGCCTCGATTGCTGTTGTAGTTTAATGGCAGAGATGAGCTTGTTTATGCCAGGTTCTCTCGCAAATTTTGGAGCTCTTCAACTTGTTTGAAAGCTTTTTGGAAACTGATTAAGCACCTCATAAATCCACTCAGATTCTCATGTGTCTCTGGCTCGGTTTGGACTTGGGTTGTTTTCTCTCGGTGATTGCCGGCCTCATCCAGACACCTGATTTCTCTCTTAAAACCCTACAATCTAAATCACGTCAGACACTTGAGCTGATCTATGTGGCGCAAACCACATTTTGTCGTGAAAATGGTTGATTAACTGCTTTCAGCTCTATAAACTATTTGTCTAAAAGAGCTCTTGAGGTTTCCATTAGTGGTGAGCTGTTAAGTTTGATGGGGCAGAACAGATCTTCATCTTGTCCGATGCTTTCTGCATCTGTGATCAGACCAATGTCTGCCATTTCTCTCAGAATATGGTTGTGAGAGTAGCTGATCCTGGGTCAGACTAAGACACATGTGTGGTGCGGTTTACTTTCCTTTAACCACTGTTTATATGTAATGACAGCTTAGATCATGGTGTTTTCAGGATGACTTGTATCAGTACAATTTCACACACGCCTTGCCACACATAGATCTCCATGCATGCACACAACCATATAATCTTTGTCAGCCTGCACTCTAGGTCTGTCAGTTCAATTTGGAAGAGTGTCAGGGCTGTCACTGGGCGCCAGGATGTGAGAGCCATTAATCTCAGAGTGAAAAGCATTAAATAGTGTTTATGTTGTGCTTTGTGGCTGTGGAGTGATCAGTGGAGAATGAAAATATTTCTAGTGCGTTTCACTGATCTTTAAAGGAATAATTTACCAAAAATTGTGTCATTGTTTATTCACTCTCATGTTGTTCCAAACCATTAATAGAACACAAAGGTAGATGTTTAGCAGAATGTGCAAGCTGCTCTTTGCAGTCAGTGAAACTGACTGGGGACTGGGCTTATCAAACAAAAAGGCACCATAAGTATTAAAAAACATTTTTTTTTTGTACAAAATAATGCTTTATATTTCCAAGATACCACTTGCATGCAGCGTGATGAGGTCCTTTCTGGAACAATACTTACAGGTTGACTTACTTGTTCACCAATTAGTAAGCTTGTATTCGATTCCAAACACAGCCGGATTTCCCAAATCCCCCTTTCACCCCTATATGCCATTGTTCAGAGCCAGAGGTTGACATGTCAAATGTTGTAAAAGAGCCGCAGTGTTTACACTACTCAGGAAGTCGACCTAGGAATGGCTTACTTATAATTAGCTCTGTACATTAAAATGAGGCAGAAATTCTCGTACGTTGCCCTTTCAAGGTAAATTAACCTTAATGTTTACAGTGTGTGAGAGATATACAAGATGGAGATATAGAATCAAGATGTAGCGGCCACATTCCACTACAGACTCTCAAACTCGGCCCAAGGGAAAAGCCCTGCAGTCCAGCTGTGCTCGCGGCATTAAATTATAGTACTTTCACTGAAACCTCAGATGACTTAGATTTGCGCCAATGACAAACTGACCAGTCGTGTGTTTTTGCCTTTTTCCGCAGAGAAAATTGCAAATGCCAGGCCAGAACATCTGTGGACCTTTTGATCGAGTCAAGTCGCCCTAAACATCTAAAACCTCAAGAGTTGTCTTTTCTTAAATCAGAAGGTTAAATTATTGCCATATTGGACATAAATCTGACAACAGAGCGGATTTCATTAGCTTCCAAATATAGTCACAGTACATGACTGTCTGAAAATAGTCAGTTTCCCAAATGAATTTATCAGAACATCCATTTCCTGTCAATTAGTCCTTTGAGAGTGGCATATTTCCTCTGAATCATAAGGGTGGCCACATGATATTGCTAATTATGGTCTGTAATTCCTATGTGCAAAGGACTAATATAAACTTTTCCCACAAACTAATAACTGAGGTTACACAAGAAAAATACTGTATTAGATCCCAAGGATTATTTGATTTAGTCGACTAGTTTCTTGTGACTTTGAGGCCTAGTGTCACAGACCGGGCTTAGATAAAGCCAGGATTAGGCCTTAGTTCAATTAGGACATTTAAGAAGCTTTTATAAACAGAAAAAAAAAAATACAATTCTGGTGTTCATCTTGAGACAAAACAACGGCACTGACATATTTTAAGAAATGTCAGTGCAAGTTGCTTTAAACCAAGGGGATCGGGGCAGATTGAGTGTCTAACACTAGAACCAAATTTACCCATGGCTGTTTTTCAAATGTACATGACAGATTTGCAATAAAATATGTCTCATTGACACTTACTAAAATTGTGTTATTTACAATCCCCTATTATTAAAAAATGCTTCGATAAAACCAGATAAAAAAAAACTATTTATAGCTAAAACCGCCTGCAGGTCAGATTTACCCCTATATAATTCCTTTATTTCCGTGCTGTGTTTGAGCAAAGTGTAGGCTTAGTGTAAACAGTCACACAACACAGATTCAGATAAAGATGTTTTAGCCTACTCATAAAACTTTGGATTAATTTTTAATGTTTGTGTAATTTTTGTGTGTATTGTTTGCTACTGTATTGCTTTTTATTCAAGTCTGCACATTTCCGATATTCCGATCTGATGCAAATAAAACAATTGGTTTATTTATCAAAAGTTTTTTGGTGTTGTTCTCTTATTCAAATTATAAATGATATAATGAAACAAATTGATAATTAATTGGGTGAAACTGTGCGCTTGATTTATCGTTGCGTCATACATCCCATGCAGTGCGGTTATTGTTCTTTATTGTCTATTTAGGGTATTTCAGTCATTTAAATAACATCTTAATATGTGATTAATGACATTTTATTATAATATTACACCACCCAATGTATTTATTTTCTTCTAATTCTTGTTGTCATTGCAGGCTGGTTTAGCCTATATTCACCAAAAAGTGAATAGTGTAGCCTGCCTAAAATAGCATAGAGTTGATGACAAAAAAATTATAATTTCATGACTAGACATTACTCTGTGTAGACAGTTGCATAATACAGTGACATAAGTTTTTAGCCATATTAAAACAGTAATCATGTGCATGAGTTAATTTTACCCGCAGGCAGTTTTAGGTATACAACAACCCCTGGCGGTTCTAGTGTTAACTCCAGATATTTATCTGCCCAAAATAGCCCAAAAAAATAAAGAGAAAACTAATTCCTTATTTGGGCTTCGATCTGACAACCGGTTAAAGCTTCACAGCTTGCTTAATTACATGCTGTTCTTTTGAACTATTGACTGTTTTCAACATTGAGGAGAAATGTTACTTTAGTAGCTAGGGCTGGGTGATAAACCGATAACGATATGTATCGCGATAGACACGTAATCGATATCATGTTCGATAAAACGTTCGATCATTTTTTTTTTTGCCCCGTCGGAAGAACCCAGAGGTTGTGAAGCAAGTTTGGTTACATGAACAAAAGCATTCACTCTCTGGTAACCTAGCAACGCAGGGAGTGACACGCTAACATCCAATCATGTAACAGTATCATGTTTGGTTCAGTAACAGAACCAAAGTCTGCCCATAGTCAGACCAATGTCATCTGTAAATTATGCAACACCGTCGTCCCCACTGACTGTGCGCGCGCCCCGTCCATTTGGGGAAGTGTTTATACTCGACATGCTCGCCATTCTATTCTTTGAAACAGGAGGGCAACTCAGAGTAATTGTTCTATAAACCCTCAGGAAACAGCGGTGAGAAGAAGTAAGGTACACAGTAATGTTTACTTTAGTAAACTTTCCCAAAGCCACACTACGAAAGAATCGTGTAAAACCCAGTAAACCCAGTATTACTTGTGGCATTAGAACAGAATATATAGATGGGAGAACAACTACATTAACAATCTCTTAAACATTTTCTATTTTCATTAAAAGGGCTTACTTCTGCTATTGTTGGCTCATTTTGTAAATATAAGCAACTGATTTAGACGCACAGGTGCCGGTGTGACGAGACGTCATGCTCGGCTAGATTCGCCACAAACTCGTGCATCTTCGGTTGCGGAGCCACATGGAAAGTTCACTGCCAAGCGAAATGGGGTCTCGCGCTCTCAACGCACACGACCACCCACTCTGCGTTGACGTCATCTTTGCCGCGTCGAGTATAAACGCATTTACATTTGAATTATTTGAGTGTTTTCCATGGCTGTGTTGACATTTCTGCCTTTACAACTGAGGGGATTACAATCAGAGGAAGGTTAAGTTTAAAATAAGATTCAATAGTTTTATTTGTCACATACACAGTTAT
>CM031946.1:15713171-15795671 GCA_018749465.1 Paracanthobrama guichenoti
AAAGATAACAGAGGAGAAGCAGGCAGGAGAGTGATGAGAAATCAGACACACAGGAGGAGATTCTGCAAGGGATGTCAGAGTGCAATTTTTATTTAGTAATTTTGTTTTATACCTTCTCATTACTTGACAATGTGAGTCGAAGAAAAGCGTGAAGAGGAGGAAGGAAAAACTGTCGAATCTCTGAACAATCAGATCAGGAACAACTGTGTACTTACGTCTAACTATAAACACAAGTATTTTTCTCAATCATGCTGAGATCCCCACGTTCACTGTTCATGAATATACGAGCAGCCAGCAGGAGCTGATTACACTAAACTGAATGATCTTCACAGCCTGTGGAGCAGAGAGCTTCTGTCTGAACATCAACATTATCTCAAAGGTGCTCTTCAGTGGATGTTCACGATATCAAGACCTCACAATAGAGTTTAAAGTATCGCCTTGAGCCCCCTTAACATGCTGTGTTTATAGCCGAAAGGAAGTAGAAGGTTCAACAGTTATTGGAAAGACAAGGAGGCAACTGGTGGACGGACAAAAGGTTTATGAAGTGTGTCCATAAAAGCCAACCCTTCAGGGTAAAACAAGAGCTTAAACATGTCTCAGATACAGGAAAACCTGGGGCAAAGATTCCAGACATGAGCCATTCTTCCTCGGAGGGACAAAGAGTCAAGCCAGAAAACAAGAGCATGAAGATGATATTCAGTGCTGTCTAACTGAAATCACTGTGAATTTGAGGCAGTGTAAAACTACAGTCGACACACATATGAGCTTCTGATAGTCAACGGTGCATCTTACATAAGATTATAACTACTGATCTGAAGATTTTCAAACATAAAAACATGTATAAACAGGAGCACATATGAACCGAACACCTTAATGTTGATCATATTGATGTATTATGGTAGTAACGCATAAATAGTTTATGTATATGTAAATCTAACTTTTGTGTGTGTTTATGACTACGTTTATCACTGTGTTGGAAAACCTCCCATGATTACGTGAGTCTCAGTGTCTGACAGTAAGTGAGTCATTGAGTGCAGCGTCAGACACAGCTGTGACTCCAGTATCCAGAGGTTACACTAGCGTTCAGATCTGTGTGACCTTTGACCTCCTGAACACCAACGAACAGTTACTGTCTGAGAGCGAGATGCCAAAAAATACATGCAGATAATAATGCTAGAATAGGAGTTACAGATGAACTGCCTAACCTTAACTATAACCTGGATTTAAAGCTGGTAATATTATGCATGAAGAACCAGAGATCGTTGTTTTCTTTTGACACTCATTCAGACAGACATTTATTTGCACATTACACGTCATTGTATACAGATCAACACAAATTAAAGCCAACCTCATAAAATTTTGCATGGCAACCAGATTTTCAACAACAATACAATAGTTACTACCACCATTAACCTCCATTTATATAAGAACATCTCATGTTCATTTAATAGTTTTTAAGAAGTGATCATTACTATTGAATCTATTATAGTTTGATGTAAACCATAGTAAATACTGGATAATAAATCACAGGATATTATTGAGAACTGCTACAAAATAGGGCTTTGTTGGTGTTATCATGATGCTAATAAACATCTACAAATCAATGTATATTATAGTTATAGAGAGCATCGTCATAACAGTTTGCATAATACCACTGACACATGAATATTCATAATACAGTTACTGCAGTAAAACTGTGGTAAATTGGGGACAGTAAGATTACAGCTACTTACACTTGAATGACATCATATTTATTATAATTTTACAGTAACATCAGTTAGTAACTATGGCATTTTGGTTACCATGCAAAATTTCTGTAAGTGCAAATAATTAGCCAAAAAAGGCTTAATTTTTCATATGAACTTAAGGTACCATCAGTAGTTCCCATGGTCAGGGTCGTGACAATTGTACACGGCAACACGACTGCAGATTTCAACAACCTGCACCGGTGACCTGGACACCCAAGCTAAGACCCTGTCCATGGTAACAGCTGAACATTATATCAACACCTGTCCTTGTCTACAAATGAGAGCCTTTTACCTTCTTTCTCCATTCAGCACATAGGAGCTGCGGAAGAAGCCAAGAGCTCGTGCTCGGTGTGCGCGTGAAAAGTGATGTTGATCTTGTATGTTCTGAGGGCTTCATCATCTCTGTGCAGCGCGATCACAAACACCTGCTTGGGCTGGTAGTGGAAGCGGCGCTGGATCCTCATGGCGCCCGCTTTTCTTACTGTCCGAATACACCAGCACTTTCTCCACCTCCAGCCGGTCCGTGTGCAGCACGATCAACTTCGTGGAGTTGACGCATTCGAACTCAATGTTCACCTCGCCGGAGAAGGTGAAGTTCTCCATGTACACGGACAGTCGGAGGTCGTAGTGGCGAGGGCGCAGGGTGGCCGGTAAGCGCAGATGTCTCCAGGGCTGGTGGCCGTCCTCTGTGTCTCTGTGACTGATGTTCCCGTCCGGGACTGTTTCCACTTACTGTTGCTGGAGCCGTTCGCGGCCAGAGCCCCGCTGCTCTCCGCGGCGCATCTTTCGAAGCTGACGCTGAGCGTGATGGCGATGGCCGTGACGATGATGAGGGTGAGGATGGAGATGGCGAAGCCCAGCACCAGCCTCTTATGCACAGTGATGTGCTGTTCGGTCGTCCGGGGCCGGACCACCACGCTGTCGGCCCACTGATCGGACAGAGCCCGTCCGTTCCTCATGCTCGCGTCCTCGATCCCCATTATATGCCGAAACTTATGTGTTTTATATTCATGATCAGCCTCCGTTCATGCGGTGCAGTTTCAAACTGCGAGCGGGCTGGTGTAAAGACGGGAAACGACGAAAAGATCCCGCGAAACACGCAAAGCGTAGAGTAGAATGAATAACTGATGATCGATGATCTCGTGAATCAGAAGTTCGTTCGGTCAGATGCTGGAGCTCATCGAGTCCTTCCGCACATCCATTTCTCCTCTGACATCAGTCTGATGTGGATGAAGGTCCAGCACCTGCTTCCTGATCAATCGCGAGAGTGTTGTGAATCTCTCTTCTCTCTGTTCATTTCTCCTGCCTCCATCATCATCCCTGTTTCTCTCGCTCTCTGATGCATCCTCTCTTTCAGCCAGTGGGCTGTGCGCTCTCTCTCTCTCTCTCTCTCTCTCTCTCTCTCTCTCTCTCTCTCTCTCTCTCTCTCTCTCTCAGCCAGTGGGCTGTGCTCTCTCTCTCTCTCTCTCTCTCTCTCTCTCTCTCTCTCTCTCTCTCTCTCTCAAATGAAGTCCAGTAATTCTGTCTACATGTAATGTTCAGTTAAACCACATTTAATTAAACAGTGAAGTATTCAGACAGGCTGATGTGACTCTCCTCTTTCACACAAATCAAAACAGCTGAGTTGCATGAATATTAAACAGAATAATGGAACTTGCATATTAAATGGAAAATTAGACATGTACATGTCAAAATATTACAGCAACGCTATGACAGTATTTTCAGCAGTGTTTATTATACATTGCACCGAAACAGAGCATGTCTGTTGTGTACTTTCACAACAAAAGCGTGAAATGGAGGTGTGATTATTAATTCAATAAACTGTATTGAGGTTGTGTGGGGCTAATTTTCCTTTTGAATGCCTACTCTGTGTAATCACTGAGTAAAATGGAGCAGTTTAGTTTTGTGCAATAGTGTGTTATTTCAGTGTCTGTATAGCTGGGCAAGATTTCAGTTTTATAAACCCAAATTTTGCAGGCTGCTGTCCATGGTGCTGAAACAAGCAGGAACCGGGTGCAACTTCAGCACTACTACAGCGCCATTAAACGAATTGAAAAAAGGGTTGCATTTCAAACAGGTTTTCCCGAACACTCCCATCTGTCATTGGTCGAATAAAATAAATAAAATGTTTGAATATTTATATATTTTAATATATATAATATAGCCTATTTTAAATTTCACTCTTCAGCTTTAATGAGTTTGGCCATTTTTACCACATGAATACAATAATGCTATCTCTTATCACACAGCTTATAATGATCCTAAGTAGCTAACCCTGCAAAGATTATATATAGATTAATATCTCCCATTCTTCCATAAATTATTCATAATATAGATGAAGTCTTAAGGAGGTTATTTCTGCAGAACTATAAGACATAAATAATATATAACATAATTAACATGACACCATTTATCACCCATTTTTAGTTGTTTTAGGATGTTTATCTTAGCACGGAATAAAATGATGCAAAAAATTTTTTATTATTAAACTTGCCATTAAATATAAAAAATCAGAAAAAAAATGCTTGTTATTTTACACACACAACTTGTAACACACAGAGCATCAGCCTTGTTTTTTCCTTTTTGACCTGAATGAATATTGAGCTGTGATATTTCTGACTTTTATTAACCCTTTATCTTCTTTTCCAGCTATCAAGATGGCATCCTTAAACAGAGGAAATGCTTCTGCAGATGACAATGTGGCCTTCTTGTTTGCGAAATATCTTCATCCTGATGTGTCCAAGTCCATTAGACGTTCATCAGGCGTTGTTGTTTCTGGATGACATTCAACAGTTGTTTGAGGCCCAGAAGTCAATAGTATCTGCTGATCTTGTAAGTATTAGATACCCAAAGATACCTGAATTAATCTGTGCTATATGGGTTTGGTCATCAAACCATACATGATTGAATCTTTTATTGTGTTATGTTGAATGTGTGCCATTGTTTTAGTGATGTTTGTGAGTTTCCAGACCTTCAGACAAGCATAAATAATATTTAATAAGCCATTTCATTGGAGGACATAAAGACAATGTATTTTAAAGACAACATATATAAAGTTATTGTAATATTTTCTGATGACGAAAAACAAGCATTCAAAAATATGCTTACTTTTTGAGAAGCAAAGGGCCAATATTTTATGAGGACATCCACACTGGTCATTCTGTGCTTTCTGAAGGAGATCAATATGATCAATCAATGTCTGTTGTTGTTTCTGTGCACTTTGACCTTTGTGTTTTTATAACATGGTAAAAAGAATTATGGGGACTCGTTTGCCTCCCAGGAGGTGTTGCTGGATTTCTGGGCATGTGTGAGGAGCCACATGAAGACTGATGAGGAAGACATGGTTCCTCTTTATTCCTCATCTGTTGTGAATAATATATTTTTCATTTACTATCCATCTTCCATCTTAAAAAACCTTCATGAGTGAACCACAAACACCTTCAACCACCTTAACTCCACCTTCACATCTCTCCTCCATATTTTCCACCACTCATTTGTCTCAGTACTTTGCTGTCATTGTTTCATAAAGGAAGACCAGCGGCGGATCTTTGAATGCAGTGACGGCTCCAAACACCAAATAACACTCTCAATTTGCAGCCGTTGGCATGGCTGGTTAAACAGGACAGTGAGAAGACAGCGGTGAGCGTGTGAAGAGACCCTTGAAGGAGCCGGGAGAGAGAAGACGAGGTGGAAAGATGATGAGGATAAAGTGAAAAATAGAACGGGGGCTTCTAGTTCAAATGATTTTATTCACATTTAAAATTCTCCAAACTAGAACGGTCAGGAAATGCATGTGGATTCCATCCGATCAAGATCTCTCTTTGCCCCTTTACCCCTATGGAATTTGAAAGCTATTCCCATGAAATAATGGGGCAGAGATGGAAAGTCCTTGAATGATTGTGAAATTGCATCAAATGACAATGGAGGTGCATTTAAAGAGAAAAATAAGCAATTTCAATGTCGCATCTGAACACAAAAGCCTGTCATGGTGTGAAAATGTGTGTGAACCATGAACCTCCTGTTGAATGAAAACATACAACACAAGATCAGTTTGGAGGGACTGTGAGGGGGGCTAATTGAATTAAAAAAAAAAGTCAGTAAAACGTCCTTGAGGGCTGGCTCACCGAGGGTCATTTCAAAGAAGAAAGAAATGGAGATTTCTGTGAAAATAACTAATGTAAGTATAGCAGAGACACATCGCCCCCTACAGTCCACAGGTAGCATTAGTGCAAGCATCACAATTAACAATGGACAGAGATATCCACAACACAGCTGGTCTGTTGAAGCGCAGTGTCCTTTATCTAAGCAATCTGGTGAAGTCTCTCTAAAACCTTGCAATTTTGCAGTTATTCATCATCTCAGTGATCAGGCAGACGTCCTTGTCCAGTGGAACATCTACAAGCTTAACCAGCTGTTCTGTTTCAGGTAATGAATGAGATATGAAATATGGCAGAATGTAATTTATAATGCAATACAAGTACACATTGCATTCTCATCCTTGCCACAAGGGGTGCTATAGCATACATTAGCATAAAGTCTTCTATGGTTTTCTCTTTCAGGAAATTACTGTAATGGCAGAGCAAGTGTGATGAGAATCAAGTTAGATAAGGGTGAATAATGTGCCCTTCAAGTTAGAAACATAGTAATTATGAGTTCCAAGCACATGAATGACCAAGCAAAGTCTTATGAGTGGGAAAATCAGAATTCTAGATGATACAGAGCATCCTGACTTTTCCCCCATAATATCTGAGGAACAGACTGTGGAAAAGGTTTTAATGCAAGTCAAACCCTAAAAGACATCGGGCCGGATTGAGTAAAAGGCGAGGGAATGTGCAACTTAGCTGAAGGGTGTGTTGACACAACTTTTTCAGCTGTCTCTTGATCTTGACTTTAATGTTGTACCACAGGCCTGGAAGGAAAGTACCATCATCCCATTACCAAAAAAGGCACATGCTAAGGAGTTTTAGGATTATAAACCAGTGGCTCTGCAAGTGTGAAAAGAGAGTTTGTCAGCAACTCTCCCAGGCAATGATGTAAACTTGACCCTTTGCAATTTGCTTATAGAACAGGGCACGTAGTTGACGATGCCACCCTCACTCTGCTGGCATGTGGACTTGGCAAACTCTGTGAATATAAATACAAGTTTGAGGCATCTGGAGGAGCTACAGGTGCAACAAACCCTGATTTTAGTTTATTTTCGGGACTGTCCACAACATGTGCGGGTAAACGGCAAAAACTGGTGGTTTTAAAAACTGGTCTCCCACAGGGATGTGTTTTATCCCCAATTCTTTTCTCTATTTATACAAATGAGATAACATTTAATGATACAACAAAGCAGATAATGCAAAAGAAGTGCTGCACGGGGTGTGAATTCCTTATCAATGCTCTTTGGATGTAAGGGATAGTTCAAACTCAATAAATAAAGAATTTCCAAGGCACTTGAATGGTGTAGAAAAAGTTAAAAAGCCTTTAATTCATCATGGCTTAATCTTATAAACAGGTGACAAGTACACCTACGTGCTGCGGCTTACAAGCCTTTGTCAGGATGTGAGTAACAAACACATTCTCAAGTTCATTATATTGTATGAGACATGTCCTCTATGTAGTCCTTGAACTTTCTCCCCTCAGGTTGCCTTGCACAGCGACCAGGTGATTGTTATATGACTAATTAATTGCTGCTCAAAATGAACTTGAGATTGTGTTTGTTACTCACACCCTGACGAAGGCTTGTAAGCCGCAGCGCGTAGGTGTACTTGTCACCTGTTTATAAGATTAAGCCATGATGAATTAAAGGCTTTTTAACTTTTTCTACACCATTCAAGTGCCTTGGAAATTCTTTATTTATGTAATAATGGTAATTTGATGCTTACACTGTAAGAAACAAACTGTGAAATACTTTATCTTTTTATATACCATTCGAGTGCCTTGGAAATTCTTTCTTTATTGAGTTTGAACTATCCCTTACATCCAAAGAGCACCGATAAGGAATTCACACCCCCTGCGGCACTTCTTTTGCGTTTGGGGATAAAACACATCCCTGTGGGAGACCAGTTTTTAAAACCACATTCTCTGACTTTTTGCCGTTTACCAGCACATGTTGTGGAAAGTCCCGAAAATAAACTAAAATCAGGGTTTGTTGCACCTGTAGCTCCTCCAGATGCCTCAAACGTCGAATCAAATTTAAGGCAACCAAGGCAACCACTGGCTCTGCACCAACATACCTATACTCGCTTGTTCAGACTTACACACCCTCCAGAAGCTTGCGTTCTGCAAGTGAACGACGCCTTGTGGCGCCATCCCAAAGAGGCGTGAAATCCCTCACAAGGACCTTTTCCTGGACCGTTCCCACCTGGTGGAATGACCTGCCTGTCTCAATTCGAGCAGCTGAGTCGGTAGCCATTTTCAAAAAATATCTTAAGACGCATCTTTTCCAGCAGCACCTGACCAATAAAGAATAGCACTTATCACTCTATTCGCTTTCTGTTTGTCTGTTTATAAAAAAATATATAAAAAAATTGTTCTGTCCTATGTGTTCTGTGCTAGATTAAATGAGACTTGTTACAGCACTTGCATATTGTTCCCCCTGACTGTTTTTAGTCTGCTAAATGTAAATGTAAATGTGAAATTCACAGTAATTAAAGGTGCACTGTGTCAATTTTAGGGGCATCTAGCGGTGAGGTTGCGAATTGCAACCGCCCACCGCTTACCCCTCCCTTTCGAAGCACAGAGAAGCTACGGTGGCGGTTAATAAAAACATAACAGTTCCTTATGTAAAGTCTTTAAACACCACTGAAAACATATTATGTATATTATTTTGCATTTCTGTCAATAGATCCTAATAAATATTACACACTCCACCTTTAACTGGCAGCAAATGACAAGAAAAAATATTCACAGTAATTAACTGGAAGCAATTGTCAAGTAACTTAATAACCACTTTTTTCCCATTTACATTAGCAACCATGAAACTTCTAAAAAAACAAACTAATTTGCAAGTACTCTTTTTTTTCTTATTAGACAAGACAGCGTAGCAATCGTCAGGAAAGTGTGGGGTGGAGAGAGGGAGTGAGGTCAATTTATATGCAGTAATTGGTTGGCAACCCAGCTGCCAGTCTACTGCGTTTTCCTTCTCTATATACATAATATGTTTTCTACAGTACATTGGTATTCACTGTGATTTTCTACAGTACATAATTAGCTATTGTTTTCTACTGTACATTGGTAATTACTGTGATTTTCTACAGAACATTGTTAGTTACTGTGATGTTCTACAGTACATAATTAGTTATTGTGTTTTCTACAGGAAATGGCTTGTTACTGTGACTCACACACTGATAAAAATTATTCTGTGGTGAAGTAAATAATACACATAAAAAAAGTAATTTATACATGAAAAAGTTAGTTCAGGCCAGAATTAAAAACAAAGCAAATTCTATATTAGTACTCAATTCAAGCTTGTAGAAATTAAAGCATACATGTGAAGTTCCTAAACGTAATTTAGGGAGGAGCGAGCCCATCTAATCTTCCAATCAACAGCCAACAGCCAGAGGATATAAGCAGCTGCTTACCTCTCCTCAGTCTCAGCTGTTCCAGCATCCCACCACCTCCCCAAACTCCAACTTCATCTTAGGTACCTTGCCCTACATAACCATATCCTATATTTAGTCACTGTTGGGGTATATCAGAGCTCGAGTTGAAGCTGCTTCATCGAACCACTCAGCAGTGGACAGCGTACCAAATACGTTTAACCTAATATCTTAAGATTATATGGGCAAACAAACTCATTAAATCAACGTCATAATTTTCCTATCATGCACTAGGGTTTGATGGTAATGAGGTTGATTTTTTCGCTGTTTTCCAGCTGTATTTACACTGTTTTATCATTGCTTTTGCTTTTGTTGTTAGGTTTAGTAACTTGCCGTTTTGTGACATTTGGAGTTTATTTTCTACTCAAAATTACACATTCATACTCATAAACGATCCATCGAATGTTACCGTCATTGTGTACCAAGTATCAGGTGCAGCATTACTACTATTACGTAGATATGGTGTCTACACAATATCTATTGTGTTATTTACTTCAATGTTTCTAAGTAAAGCATACACTTTATATTGTTTGAGTAAAAAGTATTTCAAAGGAAACTTCTGGTAGAAATTACTCGACAACCTTTTACTGGCCAAGTTAAAATTACTTATTTTCTTGTTCATTTTACTTAACTTAGTTCAGTAGAGTTTACTTAATTCCATATGTGAAATTTGATTAAAAAATATGCATGCAAAAACTTGACAAAGAAAAATTGAAAAGAAAAGTACATTTTACTTCTTGTTTTTTCAGTGCAGTACTTCTTTCATTACTGCAATTTTTGACTGAATCTACTGTATTCTACTGTAATTGTGCACAAACACAATACATTACTGTAGATTTTTACGTTTTTTACAGTGTATAAAATATGACATGGCATTGGTGGAATGTGTGAAGGATATCCAATAACTGGACATTTATTTTAATTTCGTTAATGTTCTCACAGCCTGGATAGAGGAGAGTTCTTTGCAGCTTAATATTAACAAAACCAAAGGAATGTGTTGTGGGGCTAATAATGCATGCACACTTTTTAAGCTTTTGTTACTTTGGAGCCTTTGGAGAGGAAGTTAAGCAGGTGAGAAATCTTTTAAATACCTGGGTACAAAGATTGACTCCCAGGTTACATTTGATAAGGATTCAGACATTGTTTTTAAAAAAGGATTACCAACGTCTAGGCTTACTGAGGAAACTGAGGAGTTTTATTATTGAAAAGGACATTCTGATAGTTCTGTAGAAATCACTCATTGAATCTGTGCTCACTTTTAACATTGCATCCTGGTGTAACTCTCTTTCTGTTTAATGCAAATATAGACTCTTAAGGATTATAAACCTGGCTGGTAAAATTATTGGTGAGAAACAAGTACCACTGTCTGATCTTTTCACCGTGGCAGTAAAGCCAATGTTATTGTGACATACTCTTCCCATCCCCTGTATAATTAATTCCAGGTACTTCCATTTGATTGAGGGTATAAAGTACCTTTGGTGAAAAAGGCCAAGTATAAGACGGCCTTCATTCCAACTGCCATTGGTGTTTTAAAAGGTTTTCATTTTATAGGTTTTTGGGGTGATTTTTATTTTAAATTGTTGTGTGGTTCTTTCTTGTATTGTTTGTTGAGACTTTGTCTAAAGACAATTTTCTTTATTTCGACAATAAAGCTTTTTGAATTTGAATTTGAATACACATGTTGCCAAGTTGGGACATTGGAAGGGGTGTGACGGGTTGAAAAATTGCAGAAACCCTTATCTATAATCTAGATAATATTCTGTAATATATCTATAATATAGTCTATAGAGATCAGTGAGTGGATAGCAAGTCTATAGTGAATGGCAATAAATTATTTTGCAAGTTTTAAATTTTACATTTCAATCAGTTAAAGGCCTTTTGTGTGGAATAGCTATCATTCACCTTTTCATGTTTTGCTTTATGTAACAAAGAAAGATTTAATTTATTGTTCACAATATAATTCTTTTGTTGTTTATTTTAGGCAACTTCCTTATGTATCCGACTTGAATGCGTGAAATGTCATGAATGCCTGACTCTGCGGTACGAGCTTCCCAGGTGCACTTAAAGGTAGGATAAACATTATTGCTGATTAATGCCACAGTAATTGCATATTTGGACAGAATTAGATGCATCCTGACAATGTAACTGTGAGTGTTTTGCTAGGGAGGGAAGTTTATTCTGTCCAGGGAAGTGGTGTTTTTTTTCCTCAGTTGAATTCATCCGTCAGCACTTTCAGTCACACACACACACACATTTGACACTCATTCATAATTCATACGTCAGTTGGATATGATATCGTATAAGCAGTAAGTATGACACAGTAAGACGACAGGGAATTGGTATTTTTACCTGCCACTATGATACAACCTGACTGTGAGGCTGATGCAAATGCTTTCATTCACCAGTAGATTGAGGTGCATCTGATTGAGAGAGATGAATATGCTGAAATGTTCTTACATAATCACGATGCCCAAAAGAACCATTTTTTTTTACCCTTGCAATATGAATACATTTGGTTAAGTAGCTTTAAATAAAAAGCTTTTAGCAATGATAAAAATGTGGAGAGAAATGTGCCCGAGGATTGAGACGCTGTTTCTGTATCCGAATGTTAATGGCAGCTAATGTTACCCAGAAGCCCTCGGGTCTCCCATTGGTTATGAAGCAGCACCAAAGAGCCTCGTCCAAACAAACGCATTGGCCACATCTACATCCAGGTCAATAAGTTTGCCGGTTAGCCCAGAGTTCATCGATCTGCAGCCTGTTATCAGTGAACTGCTCAAACGAGGGCTGAAAACGCAGTGGACTGACACACGAGTGCCTGTAATGAACACTCGCACAACCGTGAGAGATACAAGCGATATTACATGGGGAAGCAAACAATGCAGCATTTTATATTTTCATAGTTATGTGGTGATTTATTATGAGCTCCACCATTATTTATCATAATGCCAAGACATTTAAATAATGGATCTCGGTTTAGATTGAACTTAAAATAAAGTTACATTATACAATGGGTTTATAAGAAATGTACAGAAAAAACTGTCCTGTGATAGTACCAATTTACAGTAATGAGATCAGATGCTTGGTAAATATCCAAAACAAAATCACAAACATGTAAAATATATCAATAAAAACATAAATGTTACATAAAAGTTACTACCATTGTACTCTGCAAACCATGGTATTATCATGGTACATTAAATTAAAATAAATTAAATTAAATAAATCAGGAATGAATAATACATTTAGTTTTGATATTTGTTTTGACACTCTTCAAGAAAGACAGAGTAGTGACTCATCCTTGATCTCAGCTCATTATAATAGAGGATGATAGACATTTCTGTTATCAGCACACTTTTTCATAAATAAAATAAGAGAAAACTGAAAAACTGTTTCAAAAAAGAGGAAATGATGAATCATTGTGACTTTAGTGGTGATAAGTGCTTTGCAACACATTAAACTCACGCCCGAGTCGCTCCTGAGACGCTCGGCTCTTCTTTTACAGCACAAACGCGGTTCCTCGTGACAGTCCGATGATTTATTGTCCATTCAGCAGCTTTTATCTCGTCATCTTGACTCTCGTGATTTCCCTGGATCAAACTGCGCTTAGAAATAAAGCAGCCAGACAGGTTGAAAATGAACAATCGTTTGGTCTCAGGGGCTTTGAGTCCTGCTGTGTTTTTTAGACTGACATCCAGATGTGATTTGCACAGGCACAGGATTTACATGATCCTGCTGAGCGTCACATGAGGGGAATGATGAGAAAAGGGTCTTTACACTGTTCGCACTGTTAATGGAGGAACTCTGGAAAGAGCACATTGTCCCATGTGTGTGTGGACCAGAATCTTGCACAATATTCTTGTTTCCAGCCCCTCACAAAATCTTTTTTAGCTCATTCTCATTAAATGAGCCATAAAACTTTATAGGTTAAAATGTCCTTACGTTTAACAAGCGTCGCCTGAACCATAAACAGATACAAGATCGATAATCCAACAACCTCCAAAATAATTCCATCTATTTCTGTGCAAGTTTCCATGTGATACAGTGGTGGTCAGAATTATTGGCACCCCTGGTAAATATGATCAAAGATGGCTGTAAAAATAAATCTGCATGGTTTATCCTTCTGATCTATCATTCAAAAAAGAATTTGCAAAAATCTAACCTTTCATTGAAGTTAAAGAATGGAAAGTTGGGGGAAATCACATTATGACATTTTTTTTTCTTCAAAACACATTGGCCACAATTATTTATGGCCACAATTATTTTAAGAATTTTTATGAGTAAAATATCTCTGAAGTATATTCCAATTAATATTAAAAAAAATTTAGCACACCGGGGTGACTAGGAACATGAAATTATCCAGCTATGATGTCTTGTTTCACAGGGGTATAAATATGAGGAAACAGAGGCCAAATTCCCTTAATCATTCATTACAATGAGTAAAACCAAAAGTATATTTCTGTACAGCAAAAGATTGCTTAGCTTCACAAAAGAGAAAGTGACTGTAAGAAAATGGCTAAAGCATTAAAATCCCCGTTTCCACCATCAGGGCAATAATTAAGAAGTTCCAGTCAACTAAAGATGTTACAAATCTGCCTGGAAGAGGACGTGTGTCTACATTGTCTTAATGTCTATAAAGTCTATAAAGGATAATTCACAATCGTAGTAAAAAATCAGGCAAAAGATCATACACAGGCAAGCAGTCCAAACAGGCAAACAAGACAGGAGTGACAGGTAAGTAATCCAAAACCAAGAGGAAAGGAAACCAGGGAAACCGCTCAGAAATGTAGTGACACAACAAACAAGACTTTGCAATGAAAGACAGAGTGAACGTAGTTTATATAAGCTGAGGTAATGCGATAAATGAGACACAGGTGTAAACAATGAGTGCTGATGAGTCCGGGCAAAGGATTAAGGGTAATGTAGTCTTTGATGGAATGACAGTCCAGGGTGGAGTGCTCCTCTGGTGGTAATCAGGGGCACTCTCACTGGTGAATCGTGATAGGTACAAACAGGGATAAAATGTATCCCATGCCCACTATTAAAAATACAGTTGGATCTTTAATGTTGTGGGCCTATTTTTTTTTTTGCTGGAGGTCCTGGACATTTTGTTCAGATACATGGTATCATGGATTCTAGCAAATACCAACAGATAAAAAAAATCTAAACCTGACGGCCTCTGCTAGAAATCTTATAATGGGCAGTGGTTGGATCTTCCATCAGGACAAACATCCAAAACAAACATCAAAATCAACACACAAATGTGTCACTGAGCACAAAATGAAGCTTCTGCCATGACCATCCCAGTCCCCTGACCTGAACCCTATAGAAAATGAGTGGGCTGAACTGAAGAGAAGAAGCACCAACATGGAGCTGGGAATCTGAAGGATCTGGAGAGATTCTGTATGGAGGAATGGTCTCTGATCTCTTGTCAGGTGTTCTCCGAACTCATCAGGCATTATAGGAGAAGACTCAGAGCTGTTATCTTGGCAAAAGTAATAAAAGGGTGCCAATAATAATGGCCAACGTGTTTTGGAGAAAAGCATTTATTTAATAATGTGATTTACCCCCTACTTTCATTTGTTTTACTTCAATGAAAGGTTAGATTTTTCAAATTTTTTTTAATAAAAGATCATAAGGATAAACAATGCAGATTTATTTTTACAGCCATATTTGATCATATTTACCAGGGGTGCCACAAATTCTAACCACCACTGTATATGCAAAACAAAAATTTTGTTTTATCAAACTCCCGTAGAGTCGCAGCAAACAGGGATGATCCATAAATTGTTTGGGCTGAGTATTTTCCTGTCATTCTCTCCACTGATTAATTACCATGATTTTCTCCACTGGTTGTCAAGGCAACAGCAGTGTTCTGCGCTCTCAGTTCTGTTTGGGCCGATGACAGTATGTAATTAAATATAAGCAGTTGCTATTAGGACTGGAGGAATACACTGTAATTATGAGCCTTTGCTTGCTCCCTGTGGTTTACCAGGCTGCTGGGGAGGCGCTGTCACTCAGATGACCGCCCAGACGCCCCAAACACTGATACAGAGGTCCGTCTGTTCCTGAGAGTGGTGATAGGAAACATTTTTTGAAGTCATGGTAACATTATAGCAGACTTTATCACAGAAAGATATGTTGAAAGCTGTCAACAGTGTGCACGTGAATCACAAAATGATACCTTGGTGTTGGAATCTAGTTTTCCAGACTTTTATCAACTTTAAGTGTGTGTTCACACTTGGCAATCTTGGTTTAATGAAAACAAATGCTAGTGCAATTGCTCTGTTAGTGCGGTTTATTTGAATAAGTGTGAACGCTGCCATCTGAAAGGAATCCCTGGTGCTGGTTAAGTTCTGTGGCAAAATGTACATAATTAAAGCTGTTTTTTGTTTTGCATCTTTAGGTTCAGTGTTAAAAATGACAGTGTGAACGCTAAGCGAACCTGAAGTAAATGTATAATTTATTTCTTGGTCCAGACCAAAAGAACCAAGAGATCCGAGTGACCAAGTGACCCTAAATTAACTCGAAGGTGAAATTTGTGAAAAAGAACTAGCTGCGTTTCCATTACCCTTCAAATTGCGCAAACTGAAATTGTTTTCCATTCCTCCTGGTAAATATGATAAAATATGGCTGTAAAAATAAATCTGCATCGTTTTGATCTATCATTCAAAAAATTACAAAAATCTAACCTTTCATTGAATTAAAACAATTGAAAATGGGGGGTAAATCACATTATTAAATAAATGCTTTTCTCCAAAACACGTTGGCCATAATTATTGGCACCCTTTCATTAAATTATTTTTGCAACCTCCTTTTGCCAAGATAACAGCTCTGAGTCTTCTCCTATAATGCCTGATGAGTTCGGAGAACACCTGACATGATATCAGAGACCATTCCTCCATACAGAATCTCTCCAGATCCTTCAGATTCCCAGCTCCATGTTGGTGCTTCTTCTCTTCAGTTCAGCCCACTCATTTTCTCATTTAGCAGAGGCCGTCAGGTTTTGATTTTTTTATCTGTTGGTATTTGCTAAAATCCGTGATACAATGTATCTGAACAAGATGTCCAGGACCTCCAGCAAAAAAAAGGCCCACAACATTAAAGATCCAGCGGTATTTTTAACAGTGGGCATGGGGTACTTTTTATCCCTGTTTGTACCAAACACATCTGATGGATTTTCTGCCAAAAAGCTCTTTTTTAGTTTCATCTGACCACAGAACCAGGTCCCTTTTGAAGTTCCAATCGTATCTGACAACTGAATATGCTGGAGTTTGTTTCTGGATGAGCAAAAAGGATTTTTGGTTTTACTCATTGTAATGAATGATTAAGGGAATTTGGCCTCTTTTTCCTTATATTTATACCCCTGTGAAACAAGACATCATAGCTGGATAATTTCATGTTCCTAGTCACCCTGGTGTGCTACTTTTTATATATATATATATATATATATATATATATATATATATATATATATATATATATATATATATATATATATATATATATATATATATATATATATATTAATGGGACTATACTTTATTTAAAAAAATCTAGGGGTACCAATAATTATGGCTAATATGTTTTGGAGAAAACATTTATTTCATAATGTGATTTCCCCAACTTTCCATTCTTTTACTTCAGTGAAAGGTTAGATTTTTGTGAATTTTTTGAATGATAGATCAGAAGGATAAACAATGCAGATTTATTTTACAGCCATCTTTGATTATATTTACCAGGGGTGCCAATAATTCTGACCACCACTGTATCTTAACCCTCTAGACCCTGAGGCTATTTTGTGGCCCTGAAGAAGTTTGACATGCTCTGACATTTGTGTTTTTTTTTTTCAGTTGCTAAAGTCTGATAACACTGTATTCAGCACAAACAGGGCTACAGTAATATGTGAGCAACATGTACATACAAGTTTGTAGTTTTGAGAAAATAATGTTTATGCATAGTTAAAAAAAAAAAAAAAAAAAAAAAAGTTAAGTCACTGAAATGAGGCCATCTAACACTCTTTAAACATTTGTTCACAAGGCTTTTCAGAACTGGATGTTGTTGCCTGGATGTTGTTTTTTTGAAAACCATTTTGATCACTCATTCATACAAAACAATATAGTCATTTAACTTTTGTAAGACACTTATTGTCAGAATGGCTGTATGCGGGGAGGTTGTGGAACATCATGAATAATGAGGCATCAACGACATGTCAGTGTCATTGTTTTGTCTCAAGATGCACAGCAGTAATGTTTTTTCTATGACATGTTTATAAAAGATACTTAAATGTCCTAATTGTACTAAGGCCTAATCCAGGTTTAATCTAAGCCCTGTATGTGAAACCAGGCCTATATTTACCAGGTTTAAACAAATTTTACATGAATTAAAGTAAAACATGGACTCCATTGGCACAGGCCTTGTGCTCATCAAAACAATGAACTCAGTAAAAACAGCATTAACAGATCAAATTTCTAATGACCAAAAATGAAAATATGAAGTAACACTTTATTTCTATGGTCCACTTTAGACATTCTGCTAACTATAAGTAACTTTGCAACTACATTTCAACTAACTTTCATTAGAGTATTAGTAGACTGTCTGCTTAATATTTGCTGACTCTTTATTTCAATGGTCCTCCAAAAGGCATTCTGCTGACTATAAGTAACTTTGCAATTACATGTCAACTCAAATAAAGTTTAACCCAAATATCTGTCGTGCTTTTATATGCATTTAAACATTTAAAAGAGCCCACACACATAACTCCACAAATTAAATACATAAAAACGAATACTTTGTACCCAATTTGCTTAGCTGGGTTACATATAAGCTTAAAAATGTGAAAAAGGATTTCTGTTTGGAAAGAAATCCTTTTGTATCCTGCTATCATCATCATGTTCTCTCCATGTTATCATCTGTAAATCATTTCCTATACTCTTATTAAGGACGATATTTAATACAGGAAGTCAAGAGCTGAAATCCATAATCATAGAAACCTAGAAGCCAGATGGATATTGAACAAATACATGTAACTAAAGTATGATATTGAGCTACATGTGCATGAAGACAATCATTTTTTCCTCTTTCAGTATTGCTGTACTCAGTTCAAAGAAGTTTTTCATTTTTCTTGCTTCAAGGTCTCTCTCTCTCTTTCTGACAGTGCAGCATTATTATGAGAAGTGTGTGGAATGTGTTGAACTGAAGCTAAAGAGCTCTTTAATTTCATTGCTTGTTTAGAGAGATGCACTAGTCTTTTTGAACATACAGGCCAGATATTGTGTTTTATGTCTTATTATTCTCAAGGCTATTAGAAGATATGAGTACATCTTAAACCTTGTCACAAAAATTACTGGCTTTGAAAGAAGAAAAGATTTTGCATTTAAAAAACACAATCTGCCATTACTACAACAAGCCTTTAATAAGACAACAAGCGTATTTATGAAACTAAAACGCATCTGTTCTCAAAACAAGTGTTATTTTACACTTTTTTTCAGTTTCAGATGATATCAGATGCAACACACAGAAAACTGCTAGATATATTCATGTTACACAACCATTGATTAAAATGAGAAAAATCCTCCATAAAAAAACCTATTTCAAAGACATGATATTACATGAATATGTACAGAAATGGGAACTGTTAAATTATACATTCATTTTTCCATGAATTTCAAAAACAGTTCAACATGACAAGCAAATCCTGCCTCCACCGCTGACAATAAAGTGCCCATAGAGCCTCATACACTGCGTGCCATCTTAATGTGCCACATCAAGCCAGAGCACAAAACCTCCGCCACCGGTCCTACGCAAATGTGTTTCTTTCAAATCCCCGCTCGCTCCTGAGCTTTATTATTCTCCAAACATCATGAAAATAGAGCGAGACACTGTCAACAGATTCAAATGTCTTCCTTCCCACCATGTCTGCATGAAACCTCATGCCATTATATCCTTCCAAGATTGACTTACAAACGCCAGTACTATGCCCAAGACTCCCACAAGCCCATTTCCACAGTGGAAGAAGTTTATAACACGGTGGAATGTGCTATGTGCTCTTCTGCTTTTAGACCTGTATGATTAAATAATGATAGAGAAGAAATGAATCCAGATGCAAAGGTCATTTTATATAAGCAGTGTTAATTTTGTTAACGAAGACGATGACGGAAAATATTCGTCAATGCCCATTTTTTCTGTCACTAAAACGAGACGTTGACAAGCTAAACTAATATCTGATGATAAAAACTATGACGAAACATATGTCGTTTCTTTGGTAACAAGATGAGACGGGACTAGAATGTCATTTGAGGAATATCAGACATTAAAAATATATGATCTCTTCCTATGCTGTCTTTCAAAAATGTGTGTCCGTCAATGAGGGCGTTTGCATAATCTAATCTCTCAGACAGCCACAGCGTCACAGGTACGGGTAGTCTAGGCTACCAAAACTCAAACTAGCGAGCTCTTCTAGTATAGACTAATCTGAAAATGGTCACGCAAAGAACGATCTTTGATAGGTATAAATGTCAGCTATTCTAAAATAAAAATTCAAAAAAGGAAAAACTTAAGAGACAAAGAGCAGAGATGGAGTTAGTCAGTAAAATCCCCAGCCAACAGGTCATTTTACTGAAGGTCTTGATGGAGTGGAAGTTGTGGAACAGCAAGTTGACGGGCACATGAAGCAGATAAAACACAGCGTCATCGTCCCCACCGATTTTAAGTTAGTTTGATTATAAACTTGATGGATGTATATTGCTTTTTATGTTTGAACAAACTCTAGCCTATATATTAGCTTAAGGCGTGGGCGATAGCCCGGTTGAAATATTTCAATCGTGTTGCGCCGTCATCATGTAAGCTTATCATTTAAACGCTTTTTAAGCAAACCATTCAGACACATTAAGCAGCGAGGGAGAATTAATTTAGGTAAATGTGCAGGTTAAAGTTAAGCCTGATACGCGTGGCGCACACCTCGTACAGCGCCTGACTAAACTTGAACTCTATTTCGTGCCTTGTGCTTTAACGTTCAAATACACATAGTGTCAAAATCCCCGTCTTTGTTATTGTCCTTGTAAACTTAGTCATTTGTGTCTTAAATAAAAGTTAACAGTTTAAGATAAAGCATGTGTAGTAGTAGGCTATATATAAGATCTTGGTAGGCTATTAATAATGAGGTCTTAAAGGTATAGTTCACCCCAAAATGAAAAATCTATCATCATTTACTCACCCTTAAGTGGTAAAGGGATATGTAGCATTGCATAAGTGCTACTACTAAGAGTGTAATGTCCACAAAACACATGTGGATTGGTTGGGCAAACTCCCATAAACCCTCCAGCACCCTGGAAAGGGTATAGAGCTGGTCCAGTGTTCCACGACCAGGATGAAAACCACACTGTTCCTCCTGAATCCGAGGTTCCACTATCGGCCGAATTCTCCTCTCCAGTACCCTGGCATAGACTTTCCCAGGGAGGCTGAGGCTGAGAAGTGTGATTCCCCCTGTAGTTGGAACACACTCTCCGGTCCCACTTCTTGAAAAGAGGGACCGCCACCTCGGTCTGCCAGTCCAGAGGCACTGTCCCCAACTGCCACTCGATGTTGCAGAGGCGTGTCAGCCAAGACAACCCCACAACATCCAGAGACTTGAGGTACTCAGGGCGGATCTCATCGACTCCAGGTGCCTTGCCACCGAGGAGCTTTTTAACTACCTCAATGACTTCAGCCCGGGTGATGGACGAATCCACCTCTGCTTCCTCAATGGAAGACATGTTGGTGGGATTGAGGAGATCCTTGAAGTATTCCTTTCACTGTCCGACGATATCCCCAGTTGAGGTCAGCAGCTGCCCATCTCCACTGTAAACAGTGTTGGTAGGGCACTGCTTCCCCCTCCTGAGGCGGCGAACGGTTTGCCAGAATCTCTTCAAGGCCAACCAATAGTATTTCTCCATGGCCTCACTAAACTCCTCCCAGGGCGGAAATTTTTTTTTTTTTTTTTTTTTTTTTTGCCTCCACAACTACCCAGGCTGCAGTCCACTTGGTCTGCCTGTACCTGTCAGCTGGGGCTCAGGAGTCCCACAAGCCAACCAGGCCCGATAGGACTCCTTCTTCATCTTGACGGCATCCCTTACTTCCGGTGTCCATCACTGGGTTCGGAGATCACAGCCACCGGAGACCTTACGGCCACAGCTCCGAAGCAGCCGCTTCGACAATGGAGGTGGAGAACATGGTCCACTCTGACTCAATATCTCCAGACTCCCTCGGGATCCGGTCGACGCTCTGTCGGAGGTGGGAGTTGAAGATCTCTCTGACAGGGGGCTCGGCCAAATGTTCCCAACAGACCCTCACAGTACGTTTGGGTCTCCCGAGTCTGTCTAGCTTCCTCCCCTGCCATCGGATCCAACTCACCACCAGGTGGTGATCAGTTGACAGCTCCGCCCCTCTCTTCACCCGAGTGTCCAAGACATATGGCCAGAGGTCAGATGAGACGACCACAAAGTTGATCATCGACCTCTGGTCTAGGGTGTCCTGGTGCCACGTGCACTGATGGACACCCTTATGCTTGAACATGGTGTTTGTTATGGACAAGCCGTGACTAGCACAGAAATCCAATAACAGAACGCCGCTCGGGTTCAGATCAGGGGGGCGTTCCTCCCAATCACGCCCCTCCAGGGGCCACTGTCACTGCCCACATGTGCGTTGAAGTCCCCCAGTAGAACGATGGAGTCTCCAGTTGGAGCACTTTCCAGCAACCCTCCCAGAGACCCCATGAGGCACGTAGGCACATACGACAGTGAGAGACCTATCCCCTACCTGAAGGCGCAGGGAAGCAACCCTCATTGGTTTGCAAAACCTTCATATCTGGATATGAACACTGTCCTGTAACAGTGTAATTGTAACTGTTAACTGCAAAACTACCTGCAAAGGCAGATAATCGTAAAAATGCCATAAAATAAGTGGCTTGGCTTATGTAAATGTATCAGATTTTTAAACAATACTGAATATTAATTTCTTCATCAGCATTTGGGGTTTCATTTGTCTCATAAATAAAAGGTTCCTGCAAAACAGTGAAGGTTAGATGTGATAACACATTATGCATTTTGAAAGTAAATTATTTACCTTTTTTAAATTGGCATGAACCACAACAGCATCGATTTTTGCCAGGATCAAGGCTGTCTGATTCTAAGATGGGCATATTGAAAAATGTGCTGAGCATTTTAAATTCTGACTGTCTGGTCCGGAAAGGATGAGGCCAGAAACATTTTGAGCAGCTGAAACATGGGAAACTGAAGTGCCTGTGGCTTCTATCAGCGGCCAGGATTGTGATGAGTTATTGAGTTTGGGGGAAAGATTTGAGTTTGTGCTGAGGTAAGCTTGGACTGACTGATACAACTAAAAAACATGGAAACAATCCAATGCTCGATAACCAAGACCCCTTCAGTGGCTTAGTTTGTTAACAAGATTCAATAGAAAAATGTCTAAATCAAAGGAACCAGTTCACTAACATAGAGACAATAAAGCCTGTAGGCAGAACTATTTTTTGTGATTGACAGATAAAATTTCTCTTTATCATCAGATTTTTAATGAGTGACGCTTATTAATAAAAAATGCAAATGAAAAAGAAAATTTTTAATTTTGTTCAGGTTGTGAAATACCTTAAAGCTCTTTTAATCAAAAGTTTTGTTTAGCCTCAGTCAACAACATTGTGAATGTGCTGAAAACATCTGAACTTAAATCCGTTCATGCCTCGTTTTCTCCCTTTGGGTTTTATGCAGACAACTGAAGGTCAAACTGGAGGAGCAAAACAATGTGGCCGCAGTGCCTGAGCAAACCTGTTATCATCTGTGTGACACTAACTAAATGTTTTCATGATATTCGTCCCTATTGACCTCGGACACCAAAACACAGAAGCCACTGCAGTTCATCTCAAAGAAAATAGACTACTTACACCTTTGTCACGTTTAACTTCTCCAAGCTTATTTTTCATCCGCCTGTGGCCTTCATCCATTCCTCTTCTTACTCCTTGCTGGGTTTTTTTTTTTTTTTTTGCTGTTTGTTTTATTGGGAGCTGGTTCTCATTAAATCTCTTGAACTCATTTTATATGTGTGTTTTCAAATTGAATCTGCATATCTCCAGGCGCTGTGTGGGACTCGCTCGCATAAACCTCCTCATTTGCTCTTTAGACGCTTTAAATTCTCCCCGGCTGACTGGAGGATTTCCCAGACAGATTATCATTTTAATAGTCAAATCGATATGCTTACGTCATGCCGTCGGTTGCTTTACATTTCCAAGTATATGAAACTATTTGCAGCTTTTCCGTGTCTTCTGGGTCATGGCCTAATTCAGATAACCACCCCCCAACCACACACACACACACACACAAACCTGTTGCAACTCGTAGGCAAAAACACATGAGCAGTTCTTTAGCAAAGCTTTTCTCTGTGTGTGTTTGAGTCACTCTGGAATTTCCCCAGAGAGCAGAGAAACACAGGGGTCCAAAGGAAACAGATAATAGATAAACCCTGAAGCTCTCATTGAACTCAGCTGCTAATCTCCACATTTGTATGTATGTGCTCTTCTCTATCACTGCAGCTCCTTTGAGGATGGAGATCTGGAGTGTCTCAGAGTGTCTCGCCCTTGAGCCGGAGCAGATAGACGAGCAAGTGACACAGCATTTAGCTTTGTCCTGATAAGAGAGTTCAGCCTCTATGTGTGTGTGAAGCCACATTTGGGATTACAAACCCAAGAGGAGGGACTGGTCGTAATTTTACACTGACACAGCTTTATTGACTTGATAAGAGCACATCAAAAAAGTATAAAAAATGATCAACTGCAGTGCAACACTAATAAGCTCAAAGAGAAGGACAAGCTGAATCATTCATTCACATCCACAAAAATCAAATCGAATGTGGCATGTTTTAACAAAATCAGGGACAGTATTAAACTCTCAGCCTTGCAACTTTCCCCCACCTCAACTCAGCCCCCGATCAAGGACAACTCTGCCTACAGAGGAATTTAAAACTTGAGCTTTTCATCCTGCCTTTAGGGTAAATATTTGAAGTCAACTTCAAGTTTAAATTCTAGTGGTTTCTGGAGGGTTTTTTTTCCTTCTTCAGTATTAATTTGACTAAATTGACACCCCAGGTGTCTCTTGGTAATTGTGCAGGACTTCTCAACATTACTTTGGTTTTGCACCAGCACTTCATAAACACATAATAATGAAATTAGGGCTGTCACTAATGATTATTTTGATAATCAAGCAGGTTGATTAATCCATTGGGCTGTGATTATGGGGCGTTTCAACCGAACTGGGAAAGAAAATGCCTACGACCTACAACCAATCAGAGCAACGGAATAAGTGACATATGTTGAGCGACGCATAGTAGTAGTGGGAAGTTCGGATCATTTTACGGACTTGGATCTTTCAATCTCGTTCAGCAAAATGAACAAATCTTTTTTTCAAGTAATTTTGTTCATTTCAGCAGAATATAATTAAAATGTCCCCAACATATCTAGTACTTATGCAAACATTGATCACATTTGGAATAAAAAAATAAATTATAAGTTAATTCAGCCAAGGCCAAACTTTAAGAAAGGAATGATTTATTATTTCTTAGCTGGGTCTTCAGGCTATGCAGTCTGTTAGTTAACCTCACCTCCGAATCCGAGTCGTTCTTTCTTTTGTCACTTCACATTTAATCACATCTGTTCCCTGGAAAGATTAGTACACCTCTCGTCTTCTGGTTCAAGTCGTTAGTTCCGTCATCAGTGTCTGATCATATGGTTTTCTAGATCAGCACTTAAAATACATAATATACATAATATAAACAATCATCTTATTATGTATTATAATAATTGCCTGCAGAGGGAGTTGCTCGACATGGATACATTGCAATCAAGGATTTTTTTATAAATATATGATTTTTACAATATAAAATGTAGGTCTTTTTCATGAAGATCGAATGTGCAGATTTGCATGTTGTCCTGCTGTTGCTGTTTAAATAAATGCATGTAGCACACATGCTCATTTTCTCCATCTCTATCAGCTTGCAATTTAACAGCATGTTTAAAGTCACACATAGTGTGCATTCTAAACACATAGATAGCAAACATGTGGTTCTCATGGCTCTTATAACAGCAGCAGTACATATGTCTTGGTCCTATATCTGCTTGTGTTGGGGGGCTGTAGTATCCAATTGTCTTTCCATTATATCTGTGTGGGGATTTATGTATATAAATGCAGCAGCATGTTTTGTGTTGGCTTGTATTGTGCCATCTTTTTTCCTGGTTGTTTGGGGGATTTATGTATGTCTTTATATGCAGCAGTAGCAACATATCTAACATGGTGCTGCGTATATATCTGTGTATCTAATGGCAGTAGCAAGTCCATACTTTCTCTGCAGGAGCAACAGCATGCATTGCAGACTTAGCCCACCAAGACCAAATACATTAACATTGGCATATTAATTAACATGCCAAAACTACTGAGTTGCATTAATGAAATATACACCGATCAGGCATAACATTATGACCTAATATTATGTTGGTCCCCATTTTGCTGCCTAAACAGCCCTGCCCTGTCGAGGCATGGACTCCACTAGACCCCTGAAGGTGTGCTGTGGTATCTAGCACCAAGATGTTAGCAGCAGATCCTTTAAGTCCTGTAAGTTGCGACATGGGGCCTCCATGGATTGTTTGTTCAGCACATCCCACAGATGCTCGATTGGATTGAGATCTGGGGAATTTGGAGGCCAATTCAACACCTCAAACTCGTTGTTGTGCTCCTCAAACCATTCCTGAACCATTTGTGCTTTGTGGCAGGGTGCATTATCCTGCTGAAAAGGCTACACAGGGAATACCGTTTCTATGAAAGGGTGTACATGATCTGCATCAATGCTTAGGTAGGTGGTACGTGTCAAAGTAACATCCACATGGATGACAGGACCCAAGGTTTCCCAGCAGAACATTGCCCAAAGCATCACACTGCCTCCGCTGGCTTGCCTTCTTCCCATAGTGCATCCTAGTGCCATGTGTTCCCCAGGTAAGTGACGCTCATGTGCCCACTGTTGGCGCTTTCGGCGGTGAACAGGGGTCAGCATGGGCACCCTGACTGGTCTGTGGCTATGCAACCCCATACACAGCAAACTGTGATGCACTGTGTATTCTGACACCTTTCTATCAGAACCAGCATTAACTTCTTGAGCAGTTTGAGCTACAGTAGCTCGTCTGTTTGATCGGACCACACAGGCCCCATGTACATCAATGAGCCTTGACTGCCCATGACCCTGTCGCCGCTTCACCACTGTTCCTTCCTTGGAGCACTTTTGATAGATACTGACCACTGCAGACCGGGAACACCCCACAAGAGATGCAATTTTGTAGATGCTCTGACCCAGTCGTCTAGCCATCACAATTTGGCCCTTGTCAAACTCGCTCAAATCCTTACGCTTGCCCATTTTTCCTGCTTCTAACACATCAACTTTGAGGACAAAATGTTCACTTGCTGCCTAATATATCCCACCCACTAACAGGTGCCATGATGAAGAGATAATCAGTGTTATTCACTTCATGGTCATAATGTTATGCCTGATCGGTGTATAATTCAGTCATTATCTTCATGCTATCTCACCATTACCACATGTCTGTGTATCTAATGGGAGTAGCAAATCCATACTTGCTCTGCAGCAGCAGCATGCAGCAGATCTAGTCATGCCAAGACCAACTGCTCAGATTGGATTTTTAAAATGTTTTTGAAAGTCTCTTATGCTCACCAATGCTCTATTTATTTGAGTAAACAGTAATATAGTGACATATTATTACAATACAAAATAATGGCAAAGCTGATTACTCCAGTTTTCAGTGTCACATGATCCTTCAGAAATCATTTTAATATGCTGATTTGATTTGAAAGCCCCTGACCTCAAACATTTGATTGAAAGTGTACACACTATCATGTGGGTCTCTTATCAATAGTCCAAAATGGCATGTAAAAACAAAACACATTGTGATTTATCACTTGACATATCAGTCAAATCTTTGTTGGGTGATCTTGTTCAGTATAAGCTGCAACTGACTTTATGCTGATAGACAAAGATGCTGTAAACTATGGAATCCCTGAAGCGCAAGATGAAATCAGAGAAATGCCTTTATGCCTTGTTACTCCTACAATGTTTAGTTATTTAAGCTTAGTAAAAGTGTGTGTGTGTGTGTGTGTGTGTGTGTGTGTGTGTGTGTGTGTGTGTGTGTGTGTGTGTGTGTGTGTGTGTGTGTGTGTGTGTGTGTGTGTGTGTGTGTGTGTGTGTGTGTTCATGTTTTTCTATCCCGGTGGAGACTTTAACCTGAATGCACACTTTAATGACACTTTAACCTCGTGTCACTGTGGGGACCTAAACTGAGGTCCCTATGAGGAAACAAGCATATAAATCATACAGAATTACTTTTTTTTTTTTTTTTTTTTAATGTAAAAATGCAGTAAGTTTTGTGTGATCAGTAGGTTTAGGGTAAGGCTAGTGTAAGGGGTAAAAATACAGTTTGTACAGTATTAAAACCATTACGTCTATGGAGAGTCCCAACAAAGATAGTAAACCAGACGTGTGTGTAAGCCAGACTGTCCTAACCCTAACCCTAACCCAAAAAAAAAACACTCTATAGGTAATTTTTAAGCACCTTATTATGACCTTTATTTACGTTTTTAAAGTCATGCACCATCTAGCTGGTGTAAAAATAATGACAGTGTTGTGTTACGTCGTCATGAAATGATGTATGACAGTCGTTACCAATCAAAATGCGTGTTCATTTAAATGCAATGTGTGGACTTTTTACCACCATTTGTCATATTTCCATTTAACAAAAATCATTATTTATTAACAACTACACCCACATATTTAAATCATATTTCATGAATTAAAATTAAAGTGTCCTGTTGTCGATAGGGGCGCAGCTTTAGTAAACGCTCCTATGGGTCGTATTTCATGAATTAAAATGAAAGCGTCCTGTTGTCGATAGGAGCGCAGCTTTAGTAAACGCTCCTATGGGTCGTATTTCATGAATTAAAATGAAAGTGTCCTGTTGTCGACAGGGGTGTAACTTTAGTAAACGTTCCTATGGGTCGTATTTCATGAATTAAAATGAAAGTGTCCTGTTGTCGATAGGGGCGCAGCTTTAGTAAACGTTCCTATGGGTTGTATTTCATGAATTAAAATGAAAGTGTCCTCTTGTCGATAGGGGCGCAGCTTCAGTAAACGCTCCTATGGGTCGTATTTCATGAATTAAAATGAAAGTGTCCTGTTGTCGATAGGGGTGTAACTTTAGTAAACGTTCCTATGGGTCGTATTTCATGAATTAAAATGAAAGTGTCCTCTTGTCGATAGGGGCGCAGCTTTAGTAAACACTCCTATGGGTCGTATTTCAGGGAGGTGACAAACGACCTATATAGGCGTATTGGTTGGAGGACATGTTGGTGTAAGCTGTATGTAGTCCAGGATTTACAGACTACATCTTTAATTACAGTCACTGAGCCTGTAATTTCAGTGGTTCATAAACAAACCCACTGCAAAGACATCTGGGAATGAAATGCTCATTGGGCTGTAATATTTCAGTTTTCTCAAGTAATCGCAATGTTTCAGACGCGAGGCTGTTCCGTGTCTTTCACCCTCCTCTCCAGTGTTGACATACTTTGATGAAACTCGTCCCATCTCTCGTCTCCCCCGCAGAGATAGATTAAATGTCACCGGCCTTCTTGTAGGACAAAATTCTGCCGTTACTCTCCTCAGCTGAGTATATCAGCACCTCTTCACCTTCACGAGCATTTCTGATATATTTCTAATCCTGCTACGAGTGATAGAATAACAATGAAGTTTGCTCTAATAGTCACACTCCAGTGAGGACGTCTTTGTGTCCTTGACTCGTGTCTGTTCTGCTCACAGACGGTCACACAGAAACTACAAAGCTCTGACTGTCAGCCAGTGGACATTTGATTAGAAACAAAGGTAGATAGTCAAGTCAAGTCAAGTCAGTTTTATTGTCACATCACCAAAGCACATGTGCCTTGGAGAGTGAAATTCTTGGGAGCGTGCTCCAGACAATTGCAGTAACAGTTAACATAACCATACAACCTTAAGCAGGTAAAAACAGAAAAAAGTGCAATGTGCACATACATATAGTTAGTACACACAGTGTACTATTGGACATACTTACAGGCAGTACTACATTACACATTATACTCTGAAAGTACATGCATACAGTTAGCACCACGTTAAACACTATACACATTAAACACTATACACATTAAACACTATACACAGATATATACACATTAGACCCTGTACACAAACACAATACACAGAATATACACATTAAGCACTATACACATTAAGCACTATACACAGAATATACACATTAAGCACTATACACATTAAACACTATACACAGATATATACACATTAGACCCTGTACACAAACACAATACACAGAATATACACATTAAGCACTATACACATTAAGCACTGTACACAGAATATACACATTAAGCACTATACACAAAATGTACACATTAAACACTATACACAATAAACACTATACACAGAATGTACACGTTCTACATTATTGACATTTGTACGTATAAAATGATGATGATTGTATGTGAACTGGATACAGAATGTCATGAGTGTGCATCGGATGTATCCAGTGGTAACCGGTAGATAGTGCGGTGATAAATGAAGTGTGTGTATATAGTCCAGTGTTGACTGTTATAGTTGAGTGCGGTGTATGACATGCCATATTGTGGGAGTATGCTGTAGAGAGTATTAGTTTTGAGTGTTCAATAGTCTGATAGCCTGAGGGAAAAAGCTATCTCTAAGTCGGCTAGTGCGGGATCGGATGCTGCGGAGACGTCTTCCTGAGGGCAGCAGAGAGAGCAGTCTGTGGGATGGGTGGCTGGAGTCACTGATGATCCTCCGGGCCTTCCTTGCACACCGCCTGGTGTAGATGTCCTGGAGGGAGGGAAGCTCACCTCCAACAATGTGGCTGGCAGTTCGCACGACCCTCTTCAGAGCTTTACGGTTGCCAACGGTGCTGTTTCCGAACCAGGCCATGATGCAGCCCGTCAGGATGCTCTCTATGGTGCACGTGTAGAAGGATCTGAGGATGCTGGGGCTCATTCCAAACTTCCTCAGCCGTCTCAGGAAGAAGAGGCGTTGATGTGCGTGGACCAGGTGAGATCCTCACTGATGTTGACACCGAGGAACTTAAAGCTGTTAACCCGCTCCACTGGTGTCTTGTCGATGGTGATGGGTTTGTGTTTTCTGCTCTGTCTCCTGAAATCCACCACCAGCTCCTTGGTCTTGTCGGTGTTGAGTGAGAGGTGGTTCTCCTGACACCATTTCATCAGAGTGCTCACCTCCTCTCTGTAGGCCGTCTCATCATTGTCGGTGATCAGGCCTATCACCGTTGTGTCATCGGCGAATTTGACAATGACGTTGGAGCTGTGTGTGGCTGTACAGTCATGTGTGTACAGGGAGTACAGGAGTGGGCTGAGGACACAGCCCTGAGGAACACCAGTGTTGAGGGTCAGAGGGGATGATATGTTGTTGCCCATTCTGACCACCTGACTTCTGCCTGTCAGGAAGTCCAGGATCCAGCTGCACAGAGATCTGTTTAGTCCCAGAGTCTGGAGCTTCACAACAAGTGTAGTGGGCACAATGGTGTTAAATGCTGAGCTGTAGTCCACAAACAGCATTCTCACATAGGTGTTCTTGTTTTCCAGGTGGGAGAGAGCAGTGTGTAGGGTGAAAGCAATAGCATCATCTGTAGAACGGTTACTACGATATGCAAATTGTAGCGGATCCAATGATGAAGGCAGCACAGAGCAGATGTGATCTCTGATGAGTCTCTCAAAGCACTTGCTGAAGATGGGTGTGAGAGCAACGGGCCTCCAGTCATTTAAGCAGGTGGTTTTGCTTTTCTTTGGTATTGGCACAATGGTGGATTTTTTTGAAGCACGAGGAACCACAGACAGACAGAGGGAGAGATTGAAAATGTCTGTGAAAACACCGGCTAGTTGTAATGCGCGTGCTCGGAGCACGCGGCCGGGGATGCCATCAGGATATGCTGTTGAATTGCAGGTGAAAGTGAAATCATGGTGTTCAGTGAAGCTTAAAGAGATGGAAAAAAACGAAGTTAAAATAAAAAGTAAATAATGTTTTTTTTCTTTCATCGAATCGAGTACATCCACCCTCCATAAAATCTACAAAACAACATATTATTGTAGGTATTTATGAGGGGAACTTTAATATTTAAACTGTTTCTGAAGTCACAAAGATTAATTTGCAACTTCATTCACATTATTTTAATGAATGTGGCATTGCAGTCATGTATTGTGTGCCATTTTCAATTGAAATCATGCATTACTAATGATTATCTATCATTCCAACATGTTTCAATATATTTTCCATTTATAATTAATCAGCCTGGGTCTGGGTCCAATATTAGGGGGCAATAGTTAATAATGGATGACCGTTACATCACATTCAAATGGTCTTTAGAATTACAGACTGTTAAATAAATCATTAGAAATAAGTGATCGTGTGAGAAACAGGCTCATTTGAGCTCAGTCGGATGCATGTACTGACACTTATTAACTGAACCCAGCAGCTCTGACATGTAATTAGGAGCATTTGACTTTTACTGTAATAACACATGAGGCTTCGTGAGTGTCAATGATGCCTGACCTCTCCAATGCTTTTATTCCAGTCTAGACTCAAACAAAAATAACCATGAGAGAAAATAATTATAAGAGAGAATATATGGAAACATATCTGTTCCCAGGGACAGAAGCAATAACATGAAATAAATGAAGCATGTGTAAAAATACTAATGAAAATAATATGTAGAAGAACTATAGGTATAAGATAATTGGCACAGATAATAATCTTCTGCATTTATGCATCAGCTTCCACACAGGCAGCTGTTCAGCACCAAGGACAGCAGCCAAACACTAGCATCACATAGATGTGTGACACTATCTGCTTGTTAAGACATGATGTAAGGAGTACTGGGTAACACTTTAGAATAATGGTCATTAGTTAACATTAGTTAATGTATTAACTAACATGAACTAATCATAAGCAGTTCATTTGTAACTGTATTTGTTAATCTTTGTTAATGTTAGTTAATAAAAATCCAGCTGTTCATGGTTTGTTCATGTTAGTTCACAGTGAATTAACTAATGTTAACAAGATTTTAATAATGTATTAGTAAATGTTGAAATTAACATTAACAAAGATAAATAAATGCATTATAAGTGCAGTTCATTATTAGTTCATTAGTTAACTAATGTTATTATAATGTAACTATAATGTTATTATTCTAAAGTGTTTTTTTTTTTTTTTTTTTTTTAATAAGCCATGAACCAAGACAACCATCTACTGTCACATGTATGTTCAGTTTAGTTCAGTTCTGTCTTGTCTGCATTCAATCTCTTCTGTCATCATAGTAACAGTCATTATTAGTAAAGTCTTGTCAGCTGTTCCTGGTTAGTGTCCTTGTTCTCTGTGTATTTAAGTTCTTGCCTATTTCCTGTTCATTGTTGGCTATTGTCCGTGTGCACTCATGTTGGTGTGTTTCCGCCTGCTTTTCATTAAACCTTGTTTATTATTGTGAATCTGCCTTCACATTTTTTTAAATTTAATCACAAAACTTTTATTTGAAGCAAAAAAGTATTTGCAAACTAGACAAAAGGCCAAGTGAATAAGAGTGTGTTGATTATTGCCTATAATATTATACACTCACCTAAAGGATTATTAGGAACACCTGTTCAATTTCTCATCAATGCAATTATCTAATCAACCAATCACATGGCAGTTGCTTCAATGCATTTAGGGGTGTGGTCCTGGTCAAGACAATCTCCTGAACTCCAAACTGAATGTCAGAATGGGAAAGAAAGGTGATTTAAGCAATTTTGAGCGTGGCATGGTTGTTGGTGCCAGATGGGCCGGTCTGAGTATTTCACAATCTGCTCAGTTACTGGGATTTTCACGCACAACCATTTCTAGGGTTTACAAAGAATGGTGTGAAAAGGGAAAAACATCCAGTATGCGGCAGTCCTGTGGGCGAAAATGCCTTGTTGATGCTAGAGGTCAGAGGAGATTGGGCCGACCTCGTTACAACCGAGGTATGCAGCAAAGCATTTGTGAAGCCACAACACGCACTACCTTGAGACGGATGGGCTACAACAGCAGAAGACCCCACCGGGTACCACTCATCTCCACTACAAATAGGAAAAAGAGGCTACAATTTGCATGAGCTCACCAAAATTGGACAGTTGAAGACTGAAAAAATGTTGCCTGGTCTGATGAGTCTCGATTTCTGTTGAGACATTCAGATGGTAGAGTCAGTATTTGGCGTAAACAGAATGAGAACATGGATCCATCATGCCTTGTTACCACTGTGCAGGCTGGTGGTGGTGGTGTAATGGTGTGGGGGATGTTTTCTTGGCACACTTTAGGCCCCTTAGTGCCAATTGGGCATCGTTTAAATGCCACGGCCTACCTGAGCATTGTTTCTGACCATCCATTTATGACCACCATGTACCCATTCTCTGATGGCTACTTCCAGCAGGATAATGCACCATGTCACAAAGCTCGAATCATTTCAAATTGGTTTCTTGAACATGCCTTTCACTGTACTAAAATGCCCCCCACAGTCATCAGATCTCAACCCAATAGAGCATCTTTGGGATGTGGTGGAACGGGAGCTTCATGCCCTGGATGTGCATCCCACAAATCTCCATCAAAGGCAAGATGCTATCCTATCAATATGGGGCAACATTTCTAAAGAATGCTTTCAGCACCTTGTTGAATCAATGCCACGTAGAATTAAGGCAGTTCTGAAGGTGAAAGGGGGTCAAACACAGTATTAGTATGGTGTTCCTAATAATCCTTTAGGTGAGTATATGTTCAATATTAACTATTAACTACAGCTTTTGCCTCAATAAACTCCTAATTTACTGCTTATTAATGGTTAGTAAAGTAGTTTTTGTAGTGTTTAAATTTAGTTATTGGGTAGGATTAAGGTCATGCAGAATAAAGCATTAATATGTGCTTTATAAGTATGAATAAACAGCCAATATCTTATGCATGCTAATAAACTAGTTAATAGTGAGAACTGAACCCTCAACATCTCGTATTTAACTAATAGTGTAAATGAATGTATTAATTAACACAGTGGGTCAAAACCATGAATTTCAACTTCCAGAATCATTAGCTAATGATTTGCAAAGATATCATCTTTCCGGAAAAGGCTTTACTTGTGGAATAAAACACGGAAAAGCCTTTCAGCCATATACTGTGTGTTTCACATATTGTAGCTGTAGAAATGAATTCACAATGACAAAGGAATATACAAACACAGAGTCTTTTAATAATAATCCCAAGAAGTTATAGGCAGAACAATCACAAGGAGTGATACATGAACACTAGACACATGAACAGATATATATATATATATATATATATATATATATATATATATATATATATATATATATATATATATATATATATATATATATATATATATATATATATATACCTACACAGAATAGTCAATAGAACTAATAACAGGTTATGGAACTAATCAAGTTTCAAGCTTTCAAGTTTCAAGTTTATTTGTCATTACACATGACATTACGTACAGTATAACGAAATGAAGTTTGGAGCAAGCCTCCGGGCCGCAGCCTTTTCAGGCGCCGCCACACGCTCTCCAGAAATACAAGAATGCAGTTGGCAAGCATTACATAGCAAACACAACAAAACATAACATAACACAGTACACGTGGTCACGTGATGGGATTTTTTGTATGGAGTGGGAAAGGAGATAGATAAGGACAGGCAGACGGATGGAGGGGGGCTGGGATCGGGATCGGTTGTGTATGGTGCGAGTGAGTCTGAGATTGTGTTGTGTGAGAATGTTAGCCATAACTTCAGATGTTTTCGAGAGTTCAGTTCTATGGTTTGTCCTTGAAGGGAGATAAGGCAGTGCACAGGGAAAGATAGCAGACCAAGCTGTCAGGCTGACCTCCCAACCGAGAGATAGGGACAAGTGAGGTTCGGTGGGGTAGTTGATTAGGTCAGGCAAAAACAATTTTTTAATCCATTTGATGATCTTCGGTAATTTGTCCGGATCATAATCAATCAATCAGTTCTGGTCCTCAGCATTCGCATCCGGTCTGTGCAGTTTCCCTAGACATTACGTCCAGCCTCATGGCCAGACCGGTTACAGTCCGTAAAGTTCACCGATCTGACCCCGATGGAGCCCACTCTTCCCTGCGTATCCGCAGTCCGGACTGCGTTGTTATGGTTCAGTTCCTCAATTCGTATCACTCTCTGATCTAATTCCTTCAAACGGTCACACACAGCCCCGAAGCATTCCTTAATTTCCACAGACAGCGGCTGGGTGAATTTGCTTGCAGCTGTCTTACCAATCTTCCGATAGGTCAGGGCAATCCCAAAGCCAAAGAATAGGAACTCCGCCATCAATAATCCAATCATGTATAAATCTTCCGCATCCTCCACGGACAGAGCCTCCAGGCACAGGACTTGCCAGTTGTTCCATGCGTCCCTCACGTACCCTGCAGCAAAGGTCCCGTCCGGGCAGGTGGGTTCTCCCGGGGCACCCTTCCTTTGTGAGAAAATCCTATCGATCGCGCTGATTGACCAGTTAATCAATTCCATTTCAGTATTTTCAGGAGTCCAGCAAGCAGCGGGTCAGAGAGAAAAAGAAAGACAAAATAACAAAGTGCCAGAGCACAGCGGGAGCAGAGAGAAAACACGTCTGCACTGAATGAAGGACAGAGTCAATGAGTAACTATGTTTAAATTATTTTATTTTTAAAAAAATCTCATTATTAAAATCCTGTTGTAATGGTTTACGTGCGACTCAATAAACCAGCAACACAAGAAATCTGCCTTGGCATCATGACAGGAAAATGTAAACAGATATGTGCACATTCAAGCAGAAATATAGTGTTGACCGAGTTTAGATCTGTTGCCTATTCCGTGTCACACCTCTAGTCTACATCTGTGAGTTACTGGTTGGTAAGAGGCAGCATGTTGTTTTATCGTCTCTTATGACACGGGTCATGTGCCAGCATCAGATAAAGAGCATCAGGAAACACAGGGGTCTTACTGACATCACCTCACAGAGACCTGAAATCCTCTGATGGCCGTCATATTTATGTGGAATCACCACAGGCCTGATGTCTACAGCATCTGTAAACATCCATTCACCTGTGGTCTGTGACTAAAAGGGGTTTTATTGCTTGACACTCTTCAAGAATCATGAATTATTTAGGAAAGTGTGCTGTAAAGATCTCACCCTTCAGCATGTAGCTGCCTATACTTGAGACGCCTCTGTGAAAATACACCTCTGGTGCTTCTCATTAAGTGGATGTGCCGACTGTGGGATGTGGATACGTGGTATGGGAAATCCTGATCACAGTATACTCAATACAGATGCTCATGGTCACTTGTGAATCTGGTCGGTCTCTTTCTTTCCCATCTGACACAGTCAGTATTTCCTGCAAGACAAGAAATGAAAAAGAATACATATTTGTATTTACTGAAAACATTGTCCTCTGCTTTAGCTCTTAAATCTCATTTAAATATTTTGTAGTGGGAAAAACTACTTATAGCTGCTGTGTTTAAATAACACAAGTTATTTGGTTTGTCAGGTTTACATGACTATTCACTTTTTATGTACCTTAATCAAAAGATATAACAGAATGTAACATCCAGTGGCGAAACATAAGGCCTTTTTTCTCATATGAATTCCTGCTATTCATGTCCAGTCAGGTGAAAGTTATAAGTGACAGAGCCATTACACCCGCACATAATCGGTGACAAACACGTCTGAATCAGTTGGATAAACAAAGCGTTCGGTGTAAATTTCTGACATGAGATATCTGAAGTTAATTGCTTGTGAGAAATGTTTCATCAAAGCACACGTAGAGATCGGGTGTTGTCAGGTTTATAGTGAGCGTGACTGTGCGTATAATGAACTTTCTTCAGAGGCCTTAAACTTGCATGGTGAGGCACAAAAGTGCTATATTGATTAAAGTTTCTTCCAGCAGCGTCCCATAAGTCCTGTATGCAGAGGCAGGACACACCGTTCTGATCACAAAGACCTTTTTTTCTTCAATCACAGAGCAGTCATTCATGCAAACAGGACTTTTCTCTTTTCTTTGCTTAGTCAAGCAGCAAATGTTCAGCTTTGGTACATTTTCAATTTTCCACTTCCTATCTTCTATTTATGACATGCATAAATCATAAGTGAGCAGTGTTACTTTCCAAAAACGTCAGATATGAAATAGCACACGCACACAGGGAATTCAACCACACTAAAATACAGTAATGATATCTGCTTTTACATACTGCAGCAGCAGCAGGGTGGCTGCTAGTTACCAGTTTAACTGTTTATGTTGAAAATTTCCCTTCACATGTCAAACTTTTGCTGAAAATTCACATGGGATTTTGTAGTTATTATTATGTCATGACTGTGATGTCATGCTGAAGGAAACGATGAAATAACTTAAAGGAACAGTTCACCTAAAAATCAAAAGTTCCTCAAACTATGCTTTGGAATCTAATACACAAGAGTTTTATGGAGCTTTTTGGATATTGACCGCCCCACTTTTATTGTACGGAAATCTGCAACTTGGACATTCTGATTGCATTCCGCTAAAATTCGTTATTTTTAGGTGATCTGTTCCTTTAACTGAACTTCAAGACAAAATAAACAGCACAATTGCATTATTTACTCACTGGCCACTTTATTACGTACATCTTGCTAGTATTGGGTTGGACCCTCTTTTGCCTTCAGAACTGCCTTAATTCTTTGTGGTATAGATTCAAAAAGGTGCTGGAAACATTCCTCAGAGATTTTGATGTTGCATTATAGCATCATGCAGTTGCTGCAGATTTGTTGGCTGCACATCAATGATGCGAATCTCCCATTCCACCACATCCCAAAGGTGCTCTATTGGATTGAGATCTGGTGATTGTGGAGGGCATTTGAGTTTAGTGAACTTATTCTCATGTTCAAGAAGATGATTTGAGATTTGTGACATGGTGCATTATCCTGCTGGAAGTAGCCATCAGAAGATGGGAGATGGGGATCCAATTTTGGTGTCCTGTGCGAATTATAGCCTCAGTTTCTAGCTGTTTGCTGACAGGAGCGGCTCCCAGTGTGGTCTTCTACTGCTCTAGTCCAACATGTTGTGTGTTCAGAGATGACATTAACTCATTGACATTAACTCATTTTTGGTTCACCAGCCACTGTGGATAGTGGTTTTCCACAGTTATGACCCACTCAGCATTTTCACTGGCCACAATATTGACATCGACACCATGGGGAAAAACTGGCACATATATATTTGTTTCTGTTATCTCATAATTTGGCAGCAGCTGCTGTCACTTTAATACCTGATGCACAGATCCATTATTCTGTTACACATGCATTTTCTTTCTCAACAGTTTACATTCACTTAAAACAGAACTGATAGTGTTTACGTGAATACTTGCCAATACTGGCATTTTGACATTATTTCATGTGTATTTGACTGTTTAAAGGGATAGTTTAAATGGAAATTACCCAATGATTTACTCACCCTCGAGCCATCCTAGGTGTATATGACATTCTATGTATTAAAAATGTCCTGGCTAATCCAGGCTTTATAATGGCAGTGAATGAGAGCCCAAAATTTGAAGCCCAAAAAAGTGCATCCAGTGCATCGTCAGACCATCTTCCATCTTATGGAAAAAGCATAACTGACATAAATTGCATCAGTTACGCTTTCTTCATAAGTTGAATACGGAAGATGGACAAGCGGATATTTTACTTTATAAAGTTTTAAATATGGATATTTTTCATACACAAACACATTTCTTAGCTTCAGAAGGCCTTTATTGACCCCCCGTAGCCATGTGGATTACTCTTATAATGGATGGATTCACTTTTTTGGCTTAAAATGTTGGGCTCCAATTCACCGCAATTATAAAGCTTTGATTAGACAGGACAGTTTTTTTCATTTTTGAGTCTGGTTTCTCCCGAGGTTTTTTTTCTCCATTCTGTCACCTGATGGAGTTTTGGTTCCTTGTCACCGTGGCCTCTGTCGCCTTTGGCTTTTGGCTTGCTTAGTTGGGGAGATTAAATATTCAACAATATTACTGATCTGCCTGCATTGACACCATTGTATGAGAACTAAACTGAGCTGAACAATGACATCACTGTTTTCTCCAGAGCGGCTGTACAGCCAAAACAAATTTTGTTGCATTATTTTCCTGTTATCATTGTAAAGTTGCTTTAAAACAATCTGTATTGTAAAAAGCACTAAATAAACAAAGGTGACTTGACTTATAACTCTGATTGTATTCGTCTGAAAGAAGAATGTCATATACATATAGGATTGCTTGAGGGTGAGTAAATCATGGGCTAATTTTCATTTTTGGGTGAACTATCCCTTTAAGCGCAATAAGCAGCGAAAAAAAACTCAGTTTAGAACCGAGAGGCGGCTTTATGTGCACGCACTTTGGGTGTGGGAATGAGTAAAATTATGTGCAATATGTGCAATCCCATTCTGAAATTCAAGCCCTGTAACACCAACAATATTCATCTGGAGCAAATGAAATGAGTGAATGAGGGGAGGCGGGTTTGTGTGCCAACTCGCTGTTGGAGAGATCATGAGAGAGCGAGAAAGTGTATCGCTTATCTGTTCCACGGAAAATGAGTATTGGAAGTGTTTCAGATATTTCAATATCAATAATTCTGACAACAAAACTTTATTTTTTCAGATGCCTTTTAAAAGTCTACAATTGAAACATTTATACAGGTGCTGGTCATATAATTAGAATATCATCAAAAAGTTTATTTATTTCACTAATTCCATTCAAAAAGTGAAACTTGTATATTATATTCATTCATCACACACAGACTGATATATTTCAAATGTTTATTTCTTTTAATTTTGATGATTGTAACTGACAACTAAGGAAATGACAACTAACTGACAATCCCAAATTCATTATCTCAGAAAATTAGAATATTACTTAAGACCAACACAAAGAAAGGATTTTTAGAAATCTTGGCCAACTGAAAAGTATGAACATGAAAAGTATGAGCATGTACAGCACTCAATACTTAGTCGGGGCTCCTTGTGCCTGAATTACTGCAGCAATGCGGCGTGGCATGGAGTCGATCAGTCTGTGGCACTGCTCAGGTGTTATGAGAGCCCAGGTCGCTCTGATAGTGGCCTTCAGCTCTTCTGCATTGTTGGGTCTGGCATATCGCATCTTCCTCTTCACAATAGATTTTCTATGGGGTTAAGGTCAGGCGAGTTTGCTGGCCAATTAAGAACAGGGATACCATGGTCCTTAAACCAGGTACTGGTTGCTTTGGCACTGTTTGCAGGTGCCAAGTCCTGTTGAAAAATGAAATCTGCATCTCCATAAAGTTGGTCAGCAGCAGGAAGCATGAACTGCTCTAAAATCTTATCTCTATTGCTTGTACACTTTTTTCTACCACATCTTTTCCTTCCCTTGGCCCCTCTATGTGCTTGGACACAGAGCTCTGTGAACAGCCAGCCTCTTTTGCAATGACCTTTTGTGTCTTGCCCTCCTTGTGTAAGGTGTCAGTGGTCGTCTTTTGGACAACTGTCAAGTCAGCAGTCTTCCCCTTGATTGTGTAGCCTACAGAACTAGACTGAGAGACCATTTAGAGTTCATTAGCTGATTAGAGTGTGGCACCAGGTGTCTTCAATATTCAACGTTTTCACAATATTCTAATTTTCTGAGATACTGAATTTGGGATTTTCCTTAGTTGTCAGTTATAATCATCAAAATTAAAAGAAATAAACATTTGAAATATATTGGTCTGTGTGTAATGAATTAATATAATATACAGGTTTCACTTTTTGAATGGAATTAGTGAAATAAATCAACTTTTTGATGATATTCTAATTATATGACCAGCACCTGTATATATAAAATTCAATCCGCCAAAGTGGCTAGTAGTGAATTACACGCCACCGCTGAAATCCAGTCGCATTTGGCGGGTTGGCAGGTGTTAACGTCAAGCCCAGCTTGGTTGTAATGAGTGGTTATTTGAGTTAGTGTTGATTTTCTATCAGCTCGAAAATATCTCTGTGTAAAGTTTACCTGCATTGGTATAGACGGCCCTGACTAAGACAAACACAAGCTCGTGGCTTGTAGGAGCTCAAGATATATGAGAGCAGTGAGATGTGGCTCGGCTGCAGTAATATGAACACAGACGTTCTGAGGTCTGAGACATCTGCCACCAGATGCTGAAATGTGCTGCACAAATTAAACCTTGCATAATACATACTGAGTTTTTTCTATGCCTGTTAGGAAATATGAATCAGATCCTAAAGTGGGTTTCGTTGCTTTTGGGGCCTTTAGAGAGGCCATCATTATTTTTGACAACAAAAATAATTTCCCAAATTTTCTTGAAAGTGGAGTTACATTTTAGGCTAAGTCATTTTCTTTTCCGGTACTAAAAATGAGCTACTATTAGAATCAACCTGAAACCAGCCATCACCCTCAAGACCATTGGCAACCATAATATTCAGTATTTGATTCAAAATACATGTTATTTAATAGAAAAAGAAATCAAAAGAAGCCAAAATAGCTGTGCAACACCCTAACATTTTCTCAGTCAAGTTATAGGTTAGAAATCTAGCATAGGTTACAAAGCAGCATATTTAACCTTACATCCATTTTCAGAAAATGCTCCAGTTTCAGTTTATTCTGAGTGTGTGGCATTTGTGTCTGATTTGACTCCATACTAACATTCAAACAGCAAGTGACATTCATCATTTAAAACAAATGGAGATACAATTAACATATATTCACAGGATCACTACAGTAATTGTATTATTGAAATAATGTCACATCTGTTATGGAAAATAAATGTTCTGGAAATAAATGTAACAGTACAGTATGTAATTTTCTGCTAATTTTGCACCAGTCTTTTCAAGCATTGCTGTCCACAGTGGTCATGCTCTTCTGTTAACATGAGATAATGGAAATAATCCACTCAAAACAATGGATTCAATTAGAAACACAAAGGGCACATTGTCAGTGTGGTGCGGATGAGTCAGTTATTTAATCCTAATTGGTGTTTCATTCTTCAGATATCATGTAGCCAACAGCTAATATATAAAAATTAGTTGTAGCAAAGAGCTTGGGAAATATAAAGCTTTTCATGCAGTTTTGTCTCCCAGCCAAAGTCTGACTCCCCTGCTAGAGATTTTACGTTCCCGGAGCGTTCGCACAACGTCCCTGCTGGTGTCAAGGGCTGAACGTTCCGAGTTGGTCATGATGTGGAGTTCTTTAAAGGGTTGGGAGACGTTATTTGACATTATTTTGCCGTGTAGAGACCACTGCACTCAACAAAATATATTGCAAAACAGTCCTGAATGATAAGTCCCATCTGACTAACAGGGAACAGTATGGGAACGTTCTGTTAATGTCCCTAATGTCCTCTTTGTAACGTTGCTCTGTGACCATAGAATAACCAAAACGGAACGTCCCCCTAAAGTCATATCGGGAAAGTTATTATGTGACCAACAGAAGACCATGTGGGAACGTTCTGTTAATGTCCCAAGGGCCAGATTTACTAAACAGGGCAAATTAACGTGAGAGTGCAATTCCATAAAAGCGCCAATGGGAGTGGACAGTTCTGATCTACTGACGGCATACACAGCCAGATCATTTCCATAAAGACCAATGTAATCTAACCGTAAAATAAATAAATAATGGTAAATAATGGTGCAAACACCAGTACATTTACGAGTGCAAACCTTTGTAAATCACCTTGGGTGATTCATTTAAATACTCTCCTACCATACATTTTGCACCTGAAAGGGAATCTCCTACAAATACATATGCAATAAGGTCAGCCGCAAAAATATCTGTGCCCATCTAATGACCATTTAGATCATAGATGTTCATGTTTTAGTTCTCCTGTTCATACTAATTTAGATCATTGCCATGTACGCTTCTCAGTCTTTCCAATTTATTTATCTTCAGGAGAATTTTACAGATTATAGTCAAGTCACCTTAAATTATATAGCATTTTTTCCAATAAAGATTGTTTCAAAGTAGTTTCACAGTAATAACAGTCAATGGTGCAAACAATTGACAAATTCTGCTGTAAAACAGCTCTACAAGACAATAATGTCATTATTCAGCTAAAGTCAGTTCAGTGTTGATTCAGTTTAGCTCTAAAACTGTAAAGTTCTTCAAGTTCAGTTCAGCAATAGCAGCTCAATAGAAGACAATAGAGTATCATTATTCAGCTCAAGTCAGTTAAGTGTTGATTTTAGTTTAGATCAATGTGTCAGTTTAGCAAAATGTGTCAGTTATGAAACAAAGTTAAATCATCTATAAGGCAGCTCTACATAAGACAAGTGTCATCATCCATCTCAAGTCAGTTCAAGTTACAACTATCCAATAGTGTCAGAGCAGTCAAATCGATAATGTAGCATTACTGAATATAAAGTATCTTTTTAAACGGCAGCTAAACAAGCCAAAGGACCCCAAACTTCATTAGGTGACGGATAAACTTTGGCCAAATGAATGTGTGATTTATTCCAGGCTGCATCGCAATTCAGATAGTGGATTAATATAATTCAAAATGTTTTATCCAGTTCCTTCTGCTTGAAGATACGTCACATCGACATTTAATAAAAAAAAAAAGCCTAGGAAAGAATCGATTGATTCAGTGGTTCTGCTTTGGACTTTTGCGTCACCCGTTTTGACTTTAACAAGGTTTCCTGCTCAGTCAACTGTGACGGCGTGTCAGCATTATTTTGAGCTCTGCGTGTGTGTCTGCACACCAGAGGCATATGATGGAGTCGGCCTGATGCTGCCAAATCGAGCAGGGCAAATAATTCAAATAGCGAGTGGGTGGAACAAGATAATGAGGACCTCCACCAGGAGGGCGGATGATCTGCCGAATAAAAACAGAGAGGAGCCAATATAGCTGCAAAACTATCACAATGATTTTCACTTCAAACTGACACAAGATCTGCTGCTTTGCCTGTTTGGTGAACAATAAGTTACCAGGCTCTTATTATTGCATTTTACGTCTGAAGTACTTTACTATTGTAAAAGATAGATCTGGTTTAGATTGCAGAATGGATTCTTTAAGTTGATATTCCAATAGGCCGACAAACAGTACACAGAATATGGTCGTTCACGGCAGCAGGTGACTTTGAACTGGCTAATAAACAGTTTCAGGATAGCAAGCAAAGGCCTCTCAGTACAACCGACCAGCCAAAGTCACCAAAAGTCATTTGTCTTCTTGTGTCTCAGTCACTCGCAGTAATGAATGCATTTGCTTGTCGTCATTTGTTCATCATAAAACTAATTTGTTTTTCTTTCCACCCTTCATTTTGCCAGCCAGATGTCTGATTTGTCCCACATGTTATGAGATTTCAGGGACTGTTAGCCATGCTGTGATTGTCAACGTAAGACCGACGGCGTCTCACTTCCAATTAGACAAATAATGTGTCCGATAGCAGCAGTCAATGAGAATCTCACCTCGTCTCCTCCATATTTGTTCAGTCATCATTAACACACCATTATGTCCACTGACCACAAATAGAGGCACGTATCGACGTCCCCCCATCTTATTGTTTTTGCTTTGTTGCCTTCAGAGGCGCATCAGTAATGTTTCATTACCTTTTGAATGAATCCTGAGGCTGTTATTGTTTAATCTGATCGGGTCGGTGCTGCAATGAAATTGCAACATATGATAATGAATGAGGTGTTAAGTTTAAATGACATTCATGAGGAATATTCTCCTCCTTATTGATGGAGCAGTTGGTTTAAAACAACATGAGTTTACTTCACTGGTATGAAAAAGGCAGATTTGAATGAACAATTAATAAACCCTTAGCTAGCAAAGGTTTAATATCGGTATGCTGAGTCTTACCTAGGGATTCAGCCCGAGTTCACCTGACTTGAATGTTGAGCTCTTTCTGTCTTATCACCCACCACACGAGTCCAGCACCTGAGAAGCATGTCAATAACAAAAAGCAACCATCTAGTTCCTATTCAATTCAACAAACACACAAACATACAGTCGGCCTCTGTAGATGGGTACTTTCAGCAAGCAGCTTTGCAGAAGCAAATGACAATTACCAGTGTGCTTTCAGCAGCTGGTTCATAATTTACATTATTGTCACACAGAACAGGTAATTAAAATATATAAAGCCAGATTATGTTCAGTGTTTAATGTCTGGCTTAGCTAGCGTTGTGTTTTCTCAGCTATACTGTAGTGTAGCTGCAGGTTATTTTGTGCTCTTGCAAGTCGCCATAAGAAAAGCGTCTGCTATGAACATGACCATGAATGTAAACACAGAGTGAAAGACATTTTGTCAGCTCATGCAGGAGGAATGGGAAGTTAGTAAGTTTATAATTAAAACCAACATGATTTAGCATAATCTTTCATGAAAATGTCAAGAGTCCATGCACATGGACGTCTCTCTGCGGTTTCTGAATATTACAGGTGTGTGTTTGAGCGTCCTGCTCTTCTTTCTGATTGCTGCGCAGTCGATTGCCAGACGTCGGCCAGCCAATGTTCCTTGCCAAAACAAATTGACTAGATATCCTGCAATTCATATGCATTATGCATTGATCTGTACCACACCGTAATGGGATCTGACTGCATTTCACCATCGCCGCTTTTCATTTGGAACAAAACAATGCTTTTCAAAATATTCCATTAAAATAAACTCTTCAATCGTTCAGTTTATTATGCACAGAACCGTATCCATTAAAACACAGTGGCCATCTGTTTGGTTTTGAGTTTCAGTGAAGTTTAGAGAATGGTGCCACCAAAATCTTCTCTATATAAAAGTCTGACTAAGGGACAGTAATATTTATTTATTTATGTACATGACTTCCTTGAATGCTTGATTCTGATTCACTAATTGTTGTCACCTGCAGCTGTGCTAGTTTCACGTCTCTTGTATGACTCCATACACTGATAAAAATGTTCTGCTTGATTTACTTAAAACAAATTATGATTTTTTTGCATAATTTTATTACGTAGATCAAACAAGACAAGTCTTAAATTCTTTTCTCTTTTGAAAGAAAATTTGCACATAAGTAAACTTAATTTTAGCATTTCTCTAGTCATTTTTATTTTGTGTTGTTGAAGTTTCCTTTGCAATACTTTTAACTCAAACAATATAACACTTGGATTAAAATATCCAAATACCACTAGAACAATGTTATAAACTTTGTTGACTTGTGTACTTACATTATCCCAAATGTTACCAAGAATGTTTAAATCCAGAGAAATAAGCAAGTTTAAGCATGTCCATGCGTCACCTATCAATGACATCATACCTGCGTTACCCTCGGTTTCCATTCGAAAACCATGGAAACACCAAAGTACAAACTACCATAGTAGCTGCCGAGCGAACGCACAGAGTAACATTATAACAACTTTCAGCACACTCAAATAATGTATCTAATATGATAAAACAGCACCACTGAAAAAGTTGAACCGGTCATAATAAAAGCTCTGCGAAATCCAGGCATCATCAAGCTATGCCTTTGTTTTGAATAAGCGACATCTAGCAGCAAAAAATTACATATTGTGGCTTTAAACCATGCTTTTAAAGTGCATGCTTAGAAACATCTAAGTAAATATAGATATTGTGTAGACACCATATGTATATAAAAGTAATGCGGCATTTTGAGTAGAAAATGAACTCTGTATGTCACAAAACAGAAAGTTACAACAAAAGCAATGATAAAACTGTAAATACGGCTGGAAAAAAGCAAAAAATCAACCCCCGGTGCATGAAGGGAACATTGTACATTGAGCAGTTTTACTTAATTTTGTAACATTTACCCTTTAATTTCCACAAGCTTGTATTGAATACGAATATAGAATTTACTTTTTTTTTTTTTTCTTCTTGCCTGAACTAACTTTTTCATGTAGAAATTATATATATTTTTTTTTTTTCTGTAGCACTTCACCACAGAATCTTTTTTTTTTTTTTAATTTTTTTAGCAATGTACTCTTTATTCACACATAATAAGATATTAACACATAATGTTAATATTTAAACTGAAATCAACATTTAATAACTAGTCATATTTGATCATTAACACAGAATAGACAGGAAAATCTCAACATAAATGACAAAACATTGTATTTTGAATTGTGCAGGTGTGGATAAACACAATCTGTTAGGCACAAACCCAGATTCTGAAGCCAAAGAGACATTTGTGATCGTTAACATATCCTGAAAGTGTCCTGATTTTTAAAAATTCAGTGAGGCTGTCAACTCAAAATGTTTGCTTTAGTTTGGATCAGGATTAAATGCGGGGTATTATATAAATCGATGTAACTGAGCTACATTTTTAAATAGTCACATTAAATATTTTTAATTATATATTGTACATAATATATTATTTAAAATATTAAATATTTTAACTTGTTCAATTTTATATCTTTAAAATGCTGTTTTATTCATGAACGGATCAGTCCAGTGTTCACCTGAGGAGTGTCTGATCAGTCTACAGTAACAACAGTAACTGTTGGCTGTATATTTTCCACCTTTGATTTTCCTCCATGTTCAATACCTTAGATTGCCCCCTTCATTCTGTTCTCTGAATACATTCATTGGAATAAAACTCATCCAATTTACGTCTAGAAACAAGAGTATTTCACAGTGACTGAACGTCGGATGCCTCAGGCTTTCATGTAGTTTTATTTCCTTGACTTTGAATAAAGAAAATGTACTGCTTCCAAACTTAGTAACTCAAGCTGTCACATTGAATTCTGTCCCAAAAACTGGCTTCTGACTTATGTTTTGGCTTTTCTTGTTAGATAAGAAGGTGTAGACGAACATGATCAGAGATCTGTTAATATGTATTACTTGTTAAAGTGCATTTAAATGAGCTCTGGAGTGGAGGTGGTCCAAATTGTTCAACGCCCACAGCTGCTCAGAGCCACAGAGAGGAGCAAATGGTTCCTCTGTTTTTATGTTCTGCGCTACATTAAGGCTGTTGGCACAAGAGCCTCTTTTGAACTCAGAAAGAAGTATAATTCATTCTAGGAAGAAGCAGAGGGCATCTGAAGTAATTCTGCCGTAGGCAATCTGTTCGCACAGAAGCTGTGCCATTAAAACATTTATGTTTACTGAAATGGACAGAAAGAACTGATCCAATGAATATCCGTTTGTTAAAATCAATCATGGGGGTTTTGAGTGGGGTTTGGGATGTGCTATGGGATTAATTCTCATGTTCAATTAATATAAAAAGTCAAATTAATATAAATTCAATGCAATAAACAAGTAATACTATAATGATCACATTACAAATAGAATCAAATTAATGTAAATGTGTCAAAATATTTAATGTGATTTAATGAGGGATTGCGTATCTGACTGAATTTCATCATTTAGGGATGGATATCTAATTTTTAGTCTTCTTGCATGTATTGATCATTTGCTGTGATTTGGTTGCTTTATAGAGAAAGAAAAAACGTTTGAGTTCTTATCTATGAGAGCTAATAAGCCAATGGCTGTGAGAAAGAGCAATACTGCCCCCTGTAGACATATTTAAGTCATATAAAGAAATATTAGTGTGCATTGCTGTTCTTTTTTTCTTTCAATAACCCTCTGTTCCTGACCCGATGCTAAATTGTATAGTCATTCTTCCACTTGGTTCATTTCTTCATGGTTTAAAAAAAGAAATACATCATTTCACACAGCCCCTCTGAAACCGTAAGGGTGGTTTTATACAGGCTCAAATTGCCCTGAAGATATGTTAAGGAATTTTGGTCATGGTCCTTGATGTTCAGCCTTATTGGATCAGAATGTATTCTGCAGCTGCACTGCAAGGGCTGCTGTTTTTTGGTGCGTCTTGAATGTTTAGTTTAACGTGGATTTTTGGTTTGGTTACGTAACCACCCGGTGCTCTTCACGTGAAAGCCTCTGTTTTCAGATTTGCAGAAAGAATTTAGGATTTTATGTAAATCTTTAAGAATGTTAAAATTGAAAAGTGGTATAGCCCAGGGGTTTTCAAACTGGAGTCTGTAAAAAAAAAAAAAAAAAAAAAAAAATTAATTGTTAAAGTTCATTTCTAAATGTTTCTCTCCTTTTTGTTGCCATATACAGTACATACTTTCCAGAATACATTCTTTCTTGTGAGTTTTTCTCACTATAGTCTCTAACGCAGTACGTAAGCTGCTTGCTTGAGCTGTTGCTCATACAAATCATTTGAAATTGAACATGTTTTTTCTTCAGGTTTATACATCCAACATTAAGTACAGCCAGTTTAAGTTTGGAAACAATGTGTTGTATTTATAATGTCACACTTACCATTTAACTAATGTTTTTTCATGCATAAAAATATATAGATGGATTTTAAGAAAGGGGTCCCTCATAAAAGGTCCATCATATTTGGGGTCCATAGCATCATGAATATGTTTGAAAACCCTGGTATAGCCTACTTGGTATTGGGAAAAATTCATCAGTCAAAAAAAAAAAAATTCTCTTGCCTTTTCTCTGATTTTGTTTCCTTTCTATCTAGTTGTGCTCTGTTATTTAGAGATTTCATATGATTTTGTATTGCCTTGTTGTAATTGTTTTCTTGCATTAAAAAAAGGTGCACCTCTATGGGATGATTTTAGTCTCAAAATGATTAATGTAATTCTGTATTTTGCACACACGAGTTGAAAGGCATTTGTTTGTGGATAGTAAAACATGTATGCAGCATTTATCAAGTTCATAGCTAATTGTGCGTGCATTTATTAATCATTTTGAGACTAAAATCATCCCATACACCTCACGTAATTCCCGCGGGTGCGCAGTGCGGCTCTGCGCATCATAGTCACATGATTAGCGTGACGCTTGTGTGAGCGCGGGGAGTTGTTGTAAAACTAAATTTGTAGACGTATGCCTTGGACTGCTCTCCTTTTCCTTGCACGTTCGTTGTCTTCGCCCGGGTAAGTTGTGAAATATCATGTGAAATACTCAGCAGAGCGTTGTTTGTTACTGAACTTGGTAATCTCTCACTCGCTTGATGTAACGATCGTTGCCTTAAAGCGGCCGCCAAAATTACAATTCTGTCATTATTTACGCACCCTCGAGTTGTTCCAAAACCGTAAGACTTTCATCTTCAGAACACAAATTAAGATAGTTATTTTAAAACAAAATCTGACCCAGTTTTGTAGTCTCCATTGATAGCTACGTAATTTGACGCTTCAAAAAGTTCATAAAGAGATGTAAAACTAATCCACGTGAATTGAGTGGTTTTGTACAAATGGTCTGAAGAGACACGATCGCTTTATATGATGAACCAAATGTATTTTAATCTTTTATTCACAATGAAACCTTGATCAGCGAACATACAGCTCAACCAGACGTGTTTGATGCACAATGAACCTCATTGGTTCTTGCACGTCAAGCCAGAGTGCTTGAGCTTCAGTTCATCATAAGGGATGTGCGCCATGATCAGTGTTGGGTAAGTTACTCTAAAAAGTAATGAATTACTAGTTACTATCATCTTCAATAGTGTAATTAGATTACTGTACAAATTACTCTCTTCAAAAAGTATTTAAATGCTTATTACTAATTACTTTCTAAATCATATATCAACCTCGAGTTAAGCGATAGACATGGAATGGTTATTTTAATTAATTAAAATACATAACACTACATCAATTATTCTTATTAACTGACCAAAGTATTACAGATGTGAGGATACATAAAAAAACTAATTTTAAATTTTGATGTTAATTCCACTATTACTTGTAATAGGCTGTAACTTGTAATCCCTTACTTTACTTTTTCAAGGAAAAGTAATTAAATTACAGTAACTAATTACTTAGTAACTAGTTACACCCAACACTGGCTATGATGAATGTTTATATGTGAATAAAAGCCTAAATTCAGCGTATAAAGCAATCTTTTTGGACTTCTATCGTATAAGTTAGTCGTATTGGACTTTTACAAAATTTGGACCAAACCACTTGATTCATATGGATTCGTTTTACAATCTCTTCATGAACTTTTTAAAGCGTCAAAGTAGCAGTTGCATAGCTGTCAAAGGAGGGACAGAAGCCGTTCAGATTTTATCACAAGTTTGTAACATGAGTTACATTAATTAATATTAACCTTATTGGTAAGTCAGCCTTTTAGTAATGTGATAAAGGCGTTCTTCATGTTTAACATCTATTTCCACTAAACAAGCAGATTGTGTTTACAAAATCACTTGTTTTAGATTGAGCCCGATTTGTGAACTTTCACTAGGGCTGGGTGATATGGCTGAAAACTGTATCACGACGTAAGTGTTTCATATCGGTCGATATTGATATTTTTTATGACCCATTTAAAATAAGGACCAGAAAAAAAACATTTTATTTTAACCTTCCTCCAGAAATGTCAACACAGCCATGGAAAACACTCAAATAATTCAAATATAAGTCTAAAATCACAATGAACACTAAACGATTATCTCTTAACATTAAGGTGCAGTGCCTCCGTTATTTCTTTGTGCCGTTTAGATGCTTTGTCATAAGGCACTGATGCAGAGTAACGTTACCTCTCCATGTCGTTTCCAAGAATAGCACGAATATAAACACCTCCCCAAACGGACGAGGCGCGCGCGCAGTCAGCGGACGAAAGTATAAACGAGGCTTAAGGTGCTTAAACAAGTTTGTGGTATTACCAGTCTTGGTGGGGATGGCGGTCTTGGGTAATTTGCAGACGACATTGGTCTGATTACGGTCAGACATGTAAAATCCAAAAAACTGCCATACTGGCGAGCTGACTTGTTTTCCTGTTTCCTGCCATACTCGCTCGCTGCTGCACTCATTTTTGGGTTGATCCGCAAACTTGATACTGTTACATGATTGGCTGTTAGCGTGTCACTCCCTATGTTGCTAGGTTACCAGAGAGTGAGTGCCTTTGTTCATGCAACTAACTTGCTTCGCAACCTCTGGTTTCTTCTGGCAAAGAAAAAATAATAATTATTGAACGTTTTATCGAACGTTTTTAATTGATATTGATTACGTGTCTATCGCGATACATATCGTTATCGTTTTATCGCCCAGCCCTAACTTTCACAATTGAATGCTGTTGCGTTTCGTTGTTTCTCACTGCTCTGTCCCTTTTTTCTTGCGTAATAAAGACAGTACAGGCTGGGCAAGTGTTCCAAGCCTTTTGATAAATCGGCTTATAGTTTAAAGCTGGTCATGTAGTCGGGTCACTATTGTGATTTGTGATGCGTTTCACAGTGCAGTTTTGGTCAGTATTCTGATTTGTGAAAGGGTTTCACAGTACAGTTTTGGTCATTTAACCCTTCCATGAGTTCTTCACTATTCTGATTTGTGAAATGTATCATTCTTTTCATTCATCAACCACCTCTGTTTTAAGGGGTGTGTCTGCTGTGAGACTTCAGCGCCCACTGCTGTGCTTGGCTAACATCTTTCCATTTGAAATAGTATTACTCTCTCTTTTAGCGTGTTTTTACTATTACAGCTCTCATGGTTAATTAATCGTGAAAAGTGTTGCATTACATTTAGATCTATGGCATTATATCTTGATCTATAGCATTACATTTAGATCTATGGCATTATATCTTGATCTATAGCATTACATTTAGTTCTATGGCATTACATTTAGATCTATGGCATTATATCTCGATCTATAGCATTACTTTTAGATCTATGGCATTATATCTTGATCTATAGCATTACATTTAGATCTATGGCATTACATTTACATTTAGATCTATGGCATTATTTATCTCGATCTATAGCATTACTTTTAGTTCTATGGCATTACATTTAGCTCTATGGCATTATATCTCAATCTATAGCATTACTTTTAGATCTATGGCATTATATCTCGATCTATAGCATTACATTTAGATCTATGGCATTTATCTCAATGGCATTTATCTCAATCTATGGCATTATATCTCGATCTATAGCATTACATTTAGATCTATGGCATTATATCTCGATCTATAGCATTACATTTAGGTCTATGGCATTATATCTTGATCTATAGCATTACATTTAGTTCTATGTCATTACATTTAGATCTATGGCATTTATCTCAATCTATGGCATTATATCTTGATCTAGCATTACATTTAGAACTCTGGCATTATATCTTGATCTATAGCATTACATTTAGATCTATGGCATTATATCTTGATCTATAGCATTACATTTAGATCTATGGCATTATATCTTGATCTATAGCATTACTTTTAGATCTATGGCATTATATCTCGATCTATAGCATTACATTTAGGTCTATGGCATTACATTTAGATCTATGGCATTATATCTCGATCTATGGCATTTATCTCAATGGCATTTATTTCAATCTATGGCATTATGTCTTGATCTATAGCATTACATTTAGTTATATGTCATTACTTTAGATCTATGGATCTATAGCATACATTTAGATCTATGGCATTATCTATTTAGATCTATGGCATTATATCTTCGATCTATAGCATTATATTTAGATCTATGGCATTTATCTATGGCATTGATTTAGGTCTATGGCATTACATTTAGATCTATGGCATTTATCTATCTATGGCATTATATCTCGATCTAGCATTACAATCTATGGCATTATATCTTGAGCATTACATTTAGTTATGGCATTTATTTAGATCTATGGCATTATATCTCGATCTATAGCATTACATTTAGATCTATGGCATTTATCTATGGCATTACTTTTAGATCTATGGCATTATATCTCGATCTATAGCATTACATTTAGATCTATAAGCATTTAGATTTAGGCATTTCTATGGCATCTATGGCATTACATTTAGATCTATGGCATTATATTGATCTATGGCATTACATTTAGATCTATGGCATTTATCTCAATCTATTTAGATCTATGGCATTACATTTTAGATCTATGGCATCTATCTATAGCATCTATGGCATTACATTTAGATCTATGGCATTATATCGATCTATGGCATTACATTTAGATCTATGGCATTATATCTTAGATCTATGGCATTACATTTAGATCTATGGCATTATATCTATGATCATAGCATTATTTAGATCTATAGCATTACATTTAGATCTATGGCATTTATCTCAATCTATGGCATTATATGATCTAGCATTACATTTAGATCTATGGCATTACATTTAGATCTATAGCATTACATTTAGATCTATGGCATTATATCTTAGATCTATGGCATTATATTTAGATCTATGGCATTATGGCATTATAGATCTATAGGATCTATGGCATTACATTTATGGCATTATCTATGGCATTTATCTAGATCTATGGCATTTATCATTTAGATCTATGGCATTCTATCTCAGATCTATGGCATTATATTTCAATCTATGGCATTATATCTCGATCTATGGCATTATATCTTAGATCTATGGCATTCATTATGGCATTTATTAGATCTATGGCATTATATCTAGATCTATAGCATTACATTTAGATCTATGGCATTTATCTCGATCTATAGCATTACATTTAGATCTATGGCATTTATCTCAATCTATATCTAGATCTATGGCATTATATCTCGATATATAGGTCTATTACATTTAGATCTATGGCATTATGTCTTGATCTATAGCATTACATGGCATTATAGCATCTCAGATCTATGGCATTACATTTAGATCTATGGCATTATATTTAGATCTAATCTATGGCATATGGCATTCATTTAGATCTATGGCATTACATCTCGATCTATAGCATTACATTTAGATCTATGGCATTATATTATCTGGCAGATCTATGGCATTATATCTCGATCTATAGCATTACATTTAGATCTATGGCATTATATTATATCTAGATCTATGGCATTACATTTAGATCTATGGCATTTATCTCATCTATAGCATTATATCTTGATCTATAGCATTACATTTTTAGATCTATGGCATTTATCTTAGATCTATGGCTATCTCGATCTATAGCATTACATTTAGATCTATGGCATTATATCTTAGATCTATGGCATTTATCTCATTTAGATCTATGGCATTATATCTCGATCTATAGCATTACATTTAGATCTATGGCATTCGATCTATAGCATTACATTTAGATCTATGGCATTATATCGATCTATAGCATTACATTTAGATCTATGGCATTATATCTAGATCTATGGCATTACATTTAGATCTATGGCATTACATTCTAGCATTTATCTATCTATCATGGCATTATATCTCGATCTATAGCATTACATTACATTTAGATCTATGGCATTATATCTCGATCTATAGCATTACATTTAGATCTATGGCATTTATCTCAATCTATGGCATTATATCTCGATCTATAGCATTACATTTAGATCTATGGCATTATATCAATCGATCTATGGCATTACATTTTAGATCTATGGCATTACATCTAGATTCTATATGGCATTATATCTAGATCTATGGCATTATATCTCGATCTATAGCATTACATTTAGATCTATGGCATTTATCTTTAATCTATGGCATTACATTTAGATCTATATAGCATTTATTTAGATCTATGGCATTATATCAGATCTATCTACATTTTAGATCTATGGCATTTATCTCAATCTATAGCATTACATTTAGATCTATGGCATTATTATCTATAGCATTATATTTAGATCTATGGCATTTACATTTAGATCTCTCGATCTATGGCATTACATTTAGATCTATGGCATTTATCTCGATCTATAGCATTCATAGCATTACAGATCTATGGCATTATATCTCGAGCTATAGCATTACATTTAGTTCTATGGCATTACATTTAGGTCTATGGCATTTATCTCAATCTATGGCATTATATCTCGATCTATAGCATTACATTTAGATCTATGGCATTATATCTTGATCTAGCATTACATTTAGATCTATGGCATTTATCTCATCTATGGCATTTATAGATCTATGCATTACATTTAGATCTATGGATCTATATGGCATTACATTTAGATCTATGGCATTTATCTCAATCTATGGCATTACATTTAGCTATATTATATCTCGATCTATAGCATTACATTTTCTAGATTTCTATGGCATTTATATCTATCTATGGCATTACATTTAGATCTATGGCATTACATTTAGATTCTATGGCATTACATTTAGATCTATGGCATTATCGATCTATAGCATTATCGATCTATAGCATTACATTTAGATCTATGGATTACTATGGCATTATATCTCGATCTATAGCATTACATTTAGATCTATGGCATTATATCTCGATCTATAGCATTACATCTCGATCTATGGCATTACATATCTCGATCTATTTAGATCTATGCATGGCATTATATCTAGATCTATGGCATTACATCTCGATCTATGGCATTACATTTATCTATAGCATTACATTTAGATCTATGGCATTATATTATCTGGCGATCTATAGCATTACATCTAGATCTATAGCATTATGGCATTTAGATCTATGGCATTATATCCAATCTATGGCATATATATCTCGATCTATAGCATTACATTTAGATCTATGGCATTTATCTCAATCTATGGCATTATATCTCGATCTATAGCATTACATTTAGATCTATGGCATTATATCTCGATCTATAGCATTACATTTAGATCTATGGCATTATATCTCGATCTATAGCAGATCTATAGCATTACATTTAGATCTCGATCTATGGCATTACATTTAGATCTATGGCATTTATCTAGATCTATGGCATTATTACATTTAGATCTATGGCATTATATCGATCTGATCTATAGCATTACATTTAGATAGCTCTATGGCATGGCATTATATCTTGATCTATAGCATTACATTTAGATCTATGGCATTATATCTCGATCTATAGCATTACATATCTAGATCTATGGCATTATATCTCGATCTATAGCATTACATTTAGATCTATGGCATTATATCTCGATCTATGGCATTACATCTAGATCTATAGCATTACATTTAGATCTATGGCATTTATCTAGATCTATGGCATTACATTTAGATCTATGGCATTACATTTAGATCTATGGCATTTATCTCAATCTATGGCATTATACCTTGACTATAGCATTACATTTAGATCTATAGATCTATGGCATTATATCTCGATCTATGGCATTACATTTAGATCTATGGCATTATATCTCGATCTATGGCATTACATTTAGATCTATGGCATTATAGCATTAGCTCTATGGCATTACATCTCGATCTATGGCATTACATTTAGATCTATGGCATTATATCTAGCTCTATGGCATTATATCTCGATCTATGGCATTACATAGATCTATGGCATTACATATCTCGATCTATAGCATTACATTTAGATTTAGATCTATGGCATTTATATCGTGATCTATGGCATTATATCTCGATCTATAGCATTACATTTAGAACTCTGGCATTATATCTCGATCTATGGCATTACATCTCGATATGATGCCATAGAATAAATATGTTGAAATAAAACTGATATTTAGTCACTGATAAACGCGTCACTGATAAACTCTCGCTGTTTGTTTGATTGACGATTGCAAAGGTAGCGTTCTTTGATCGCTTTCTTTATAGAATTTAATCACCGTTAAATAAGATTATTTTCATCCTAAGAGAAACAATGCAAGTTGACGTTTAGGCACTGGTTTGATTTACTGACACACAAAGAACATCTGACTGTACATGAATCATTACATATCAGATCAGGCATTAGAATTAACACAGTTACTTGCATGTTGCATTACTGTCGTGCCCAGGCACGGCACAATATTTTGTAATCCTCAGCGGCATGTTTATTGCTCGGTAGCACATATTTATCTGTTGAGGGGGCGTTTTAGCATAAGATGTTGTCAGTGGTCGACATATTCTGAGATCTCTCGTTGTCTGGGCCTGGTGTCAATAAAAGCTTTTCTTTGACTAACAAGGAAGTTTAGTCTCTGAAATGTACAGAATATTTTTATATCACAATGAACTTTTATGTATCAGAGGCTCAAGGGAAAGCTGATTTCTCAATTCATCACTCCTTTAAATGCTGTACAACAATGCTGTTTGTATGAATGTATAAATATTGTCCCCACAATATTTGAAATTCTGCTCTCTATATAACCAGCGCTCATCAATGTTTAATAACCTTTTGGAAACTGAGATAAAATCAAAGGTGGCAGGCTTTAGGCTACTATGGCTACTCCATAGTGGGAGAATAAAGAAACTCTTACAGGTTTGGAACAACATAAGGCTGAGGAAATTGTCATTTTTGGGTGAACTATCCCTTTAATGGTGCCATTTGCAGCATATTGTGAATACAATTGTAATGGTTCTTGACCTGCCTAATGTAATATTCTGGCCAGTGTGCCATAAATTAATTGTCCACCCCGTTGTACTCACAATCTTTTTGAGGCCCTGGGTGACAATGAGAGATCAGTGTCAAAGCAATACGTTTGAGCTCAGCGAGGAAGTCAGAAGCCACATAGTTTGAGAATAGGAGGACAGAAGATAAAGCTGAAGTCTGAATGAAATGGTCATTTAAAGACAGGCATAGTCTAGTCACTAAAAGTTTATATTTTGAAATGTATAGATAATGCTCATTACTGTTTCAAATATATCCACGTTAAATATTAAATAATGAGTTTTGCCATTGTTTGATTTAAGTATCCTCATGTTCTATCTTCACAGATCAGTTTGCCTGTGCTGAAGGACTCCCACCCTGTAATACTGTCCTGCATCCTGGAATGGCACTTCTGTACCACGTGCCACTGTGGAATCAGTGCAGTTCCTCCTGTTCTGGAGTGAGAGAGCAGACCTGCCACAGACTCAAACAATTGTGAGTAATGGTGAATTATGAAATTCTTTACATAGGGGATCATGCTATACGTGCGCACGCGCACACACACGCGTGCGATTTGAGTTGATATGATCTTAAAATAAAGAGTATCGACAGGAGACAAGAGCATAAACACATGTAAGATAAAGTTTTTTTTTGTATGAGCTGTCAGTGTTATTAAACACTGAATAAAATAGACAGAAATTGAGAGAGAAGGACATGAGTGACGTGTAGCTAGTTTGAGTGAAATTAACTCATAGTGTTGGTATTAGGTCATATTTTCAAATAAAATACTGGCATATAAATACAGTAGTGTAATACACACTGTGTTAAGAATACTTCCTTACAACCCCCGTGAGCAAGATAAAGGGGACTATAGTGAGAAACTCGTTAGAAAGATACAAAGCAAACATACAATTATGAAATGTATGTGTACGGCAAGAAAGGAGAGTTAAAATTAGCTTTGTCTTTTTATTCTCTGAAATTTTCTGGGCACCCCTTAGAACCTTCCAGAGCAGTGGTTCTCAGACCTGTCCTGGGGACCCACCACCGCTTCTTCACACACACCCACTTCAGGTCTTGCAGTCTCTACTAATGAGCTAAGTTGAATTAGGTGAGGGAGACATGCAAAATATGCAGTGGTGAGGGTTCCCCAGGACAGGTTTGAGAACCACTGTTCTAGAGGACCCCAGTTTGAAAAGCCCTGTCATAGTCAGTGTATGCTTTCCTGAGCTTTTTGTTTTTCTGTGCATAAATTTTTTTTTTTTTAGTGCTGGGCAATCGATTAATCGTGTTTTTTATTTTTATTTTATTTTTTTATAATATATATGGGCTGTCAATCGATTTAAAATATTTTATCCCAATTAATCCCGTGATTATCATGAGTTAACTCGCAATTAATCGCACATTTTAATCGGTTCTAAATGTACCTTAAATTAATACTTTTCAAGTTTTTAATACTCTAATCAACATGGGTATGGAGAAATATGCATGATTTATTATTAGTGAAACCATACTCAAAAGAGCATGAAGACTAGTCATAAATGTTTTTTTTAAAGAACTTGTTCATGTCTCTTAAGCCTAAACTTAAAAATTCAGAATAAGCAGTACTTTCTCTTATTTTAAAACTAGAAATAAGCATTTTTACACTGGCAGTTTAGTACAGAACGGGGCACGGTTCGCATGAAAAATAGGTAATGTGAAAGCGTGTCAAGCGGACCCGGGAGTGCACCAGGGTAGCGAACCAGAGCCTACCTGAGAGGAGGTGCTCTGAGTTCTGTTGCACTCAAACTGTGCTGCGATTTGTGCCAACAGTGTGAGAAACACGGACTCGGGAGCGCTCTTCAGAAAAGTAACCTACGCATTAGTTTTAGCCGATTCGAATGTATTAGTTCAACAAAACACATGTAAGTGGTGATGGTGTTAGTGATTTACCTCGGATACGAGCGAGCGCGAGCTTGCAGTGTATTCGCGCATTGCGCATCTCCTCAGAGTCCCTTTGCAAGCATGCAACAGAAAGCCTCCTTCATCCGACACACATAGCCTACAGTAAACCCAGATGACACTTACTCAGCTGCACATAACACTAAATAAATAATTATATATATAAATAATCTGTTCTGTTATCTATCATGCCCTGTGCATGTTTGTGATTATGTAAGATGCACGCAAATGCACCAGGGTTCAACAGAATCAAGTTGACCGGCGCTGCGGGGGAAACCGAGAACTATCGCGCTTGGACTGCTTCAAACGTGCTCCGTGTAAAATGCTCTTTTCTTTTATTTCGACCTGGAGTCTACTAAAAGTTCAACAGAAAAAAATGGTAGTTTATGTAGGCTATATAACGTCACTTGTTTCAGAATAGTAATGTTAACCCTTTTCTTTCCCTTTCTCTGTTTGCTGCTGCATCCTTTACGCCTATGGCTGCTCTCGATTTCTCCAAATACGGGCTAGGCCACGGAGCAAACAGAAAATGCACGTTGCGTTAATACAATTAGTGCCGTTAAAAAGAATTTGCATTAACGCCTTAATTTTGACTTTTTTATTTATATACATAATTATACACATTACACACATATATATTATGTAAACACAAACTTTTATTTTAGATGCGATTTAATCGATTGCCCAGCACTGTTTTTTTGCATAGTGAAATAAAACCTGTGGCTTTAGTTTGCTTTTTGCCACACAAGTACATTAACCAAATTTGTACTTTTGGCCACTACTATTATGTCAGTAAATTATGTATAGTGCCTTTCACAAATAATAGTCCAAACAAAGCAAGTTTATATGTTTTTAATGTTTCTGAAATTTTCCATGCACCGTCCAGTGGTGGTAAACCCTGAACTCCATTTTGAAAACCCGTAATTTACAAAAGACGGGGCATGTAAATGTCATTTATATATTAGGAATATTTATATATGAATTTATTTCCCGTGACAAGGGTCCCCCAGTGAACATGTAATACATTTTAAGGAGTGTTGAGCTCCTTACTCAAATGTCATTTGATATGCATTACTCCTTTCAAAAGTAGTATTCATACTTATTACTTAAAGGCAACAGTAATTCGTTACATCGTTTTAAATATTCATACAGTATTTGACACATGAAAAATCAGACACTAGATCCTGTGTACATGATGTTTATTGAAGGCACTGCCAGTCTTTGTAATGTGGGACCGAGCGAGGTAGAAAGAGCACAAATAATTTTTTGGCTTGATTGTTTTCAGTCTTCATGTCACACAGCTGCAAAGATGCATTAATATGCAAAAGATTATGGTCATTTGCCTGACAAACTATCTGCAGCGTCTTCAAATGATAAAACAATCGTGACTAGTAAGTTTCTCCAAGAGTTAAAAATTGTAGACGCATCCTTCAACTTATAATCTTCATATGCCAGTATTGTAGCAACTGGTCTTCCGATATTGAAAGCAGATATATGCAGACATCTTAAATTTAACAGCTTTATAAAACAGTTTGATTTCTATTTGCAATTGAAACCCTTGTTGTGTAAATGCCTCTAGATAAAAGCTCCTTGCCACTGCAACCAGTGTCACCAAACAAGGCTGTGGATCAAGTCTTTACTTCCTACATGTGTAATAGTTATTCAAATAGTTTGACAATGCTAGATATGGCATCATGATTTAGTACAGAATAAAAAATATTAATGTGCAAGAAAAGCAGATGACTTTGTCCTTAATGTTTAAAAGCGTCTTTGGTCCCTCTCAGGACAGCAGCAGTCTTTGGAGGAAGAATAAGGTAAGTGTAGTGATTATAGTGGTGCAGGACTGGGGTCGTGGTGTTCCTGTTGAGCTGGTGTCACTCTGCTCGAGGAGGAAGTTGTGTGTCAGGGCAGAGAACGAGTCAGGACCATATGGCACTTTAATGGTCTGCGTGAGGGTCTTGTGTCCTGGGTATGTCACCTGTAGGCGAAGCAACAATGTATATAAATGTGTTTACTTGAATGTAAAGCATTGGTTTGCATTATCCGACACCAAATTCTTTCTGGGAGAGAGAATTTCACTAATTTTTATGTATATTACATTTGAATAGCTTTATTGGCATGATTAATGTAATCTAAAAAGACCAGTAACAATTTCCTCTTCCGGCACTATTTGTTTAGTCATGGCTGGAAAGTTGTTTATGATGTATGTGAATTTGTCTATGCAGATTTGTTTTGAGTCTAGGGGTGTGTGATATATATTATCTGCGCTTAATATCGTAATTGTTGTTTTAACGATCTGACATTGAGTATATCCCTTACACACATCCAGAGAATGCATGCATACACTACGTGATGTAGTTCTGTTGATTAGACTAGTTCGGGTGCACATTAGAGTACATGCTTTCACTGTGTGATTAATGCCGCGTTCCAGGCAGCCCGTGTTTTTCCAACCTTCTACCTGTGAAAGTGCACTGGAATGGCAGTCAAACCCGTGACTTCCCACCTGTGAACTCGTACTAGATCGATGTACTCCCAGTTACGAGCTCTGACGTCACATAGCCCGCGAAACAACAATGGCAGCCCCTACGGATATACAAATAACGTTTCCCTCAAATAAGCAAGGAGTAAGCACCTTTGGCAATAGAAACGGTTGTAAATGAGCGTAGGCCCCGTACGGTCCGCCATGCTTTGTTTACATCTAGCTAACGTTACCACAATTCCTTGCACTCAGGCAGTTTGGCGTGACTTTGCCTGGAACGCAGCATTACTCTATATTTACATCATATAATATAGTTAATAAGATCTCGCACAAAGATTGCATTTTTTTCAAATGTGATATTGATTTTATGCAAGTTTACTAAACAAGAAGTTAATATTAAGTGACTTACAGTTTAGACTTCCATATTGTCTGTTTTTTGCCACCAAAAAATAGTCGGCAGCATACTGAATGAATCTGTTGAATCTCAATAACTCGTGAACTGACCACCACACAGAATATCATAAACTTTAGGAGTCAGCTGACCATGGCAGTCCTAAACCTGCCAAAGTACCAGCACAATAACACACTCAGCAAAATATTGTCTAATTATCGTTAGAGAGATCTTTTTTTTTTTTTTCAATATCGCTCACCCCTACTTGAGTCTGTGGGAGTGAAGAGTATGTCTGTATTCCAAATCATTAATGTGATGTGAAGATGGTAATGTTGTTTCCATGTTGTCCATTTCAGAATGTATTCTGAACCTCCATCTGTCAGCGGATCACCAACTTCCAGAGAGGCAGCAGCTAGTGAGGCTGGGAAAATTTACATCCAACAGTAATTTGTTGTTTGTTTATCAGCAATGGTGCTCCACAAGCGTGTGTTCTTTCCCCACTACTCTTCTCCCTCTAAATGACTGCATCTCTACAGGCCCCTCGGTTAAGTTCCTGAAGCTGCCGACAACACATTCAGGGCAACTGCAGCCTCATCTAGGATGGTGACAAGTCTGCATACAGAAGAGCCGACTATCTGGTGCAATCACAACAACCTGGAGTGTATGGTGGACTTGAAGAACACCCTTATCATCATGAACAGCTTCAGGGCTCTACCATCTCTCAGGACCTGAATTGGGACACTCACATTTCCTGCATCCCAATTCGCATACCATCCATATTAAATAGTATTCAAAAATAGAATTAGTATGACCCAAATCGTAGTATGTTGAAAAGAGTATTCCAAAGATACCCGGATGGTCTACTATTTCCGGTCAGAATTCAAAGTACGGATCGACAAACACCCTAACGGCTGATATTGCCCACAACCTATTGCGAGTTGGACGATGATTCGATTAGAACTACAAACGCGGATAAAAGGGCTTGAATGAGTATTTAACCTGATGAAAAGATATTTATTCAAATGTTATCCACGTTATATTTCACCTGCAGCAGCATTGTGGACTTTTGTAATGACACGTTTGGCCATTAACTTTTAAATGCATCATTATATTTCAATTGCAAACACGAGGAGAGTCTCTGCAGTAAAGACCCACGAATGGCAGATCATCGTGCTTCTACATTTCTCTCCGATACGGTAGGAAATTAAATTGAATGTGGAGGATTTGAACTGTGACGGGATGCACGTAACTAAACAACAGAGTCCGTTAAAGATGACAAAGTAGTATGTCCCAAAGCTTGCGTACTCTTGTTACACACTCAAAAGCATGTGCTTTTTCTTCTCAAAAAGAGTACATACATTAAGCAGGCGAAATGGGATGCAGCAATTGTCTCCGTTGTGAAAAAGGCTGAAGAAGCATGTCACAGGAGATACTTACCCAGTTTTATTCAGCCGTCATTGAGCCTGTTCTATGCACTTCAATAACTGTCTGGTTTGGATCAGCTACCAAATCAAATCTCAGAAGACTACAACGGACAGTCTGGACTGCTGAAAGGATTATTGGTGCTCCCCTGACTACCATCTAGGACGTGTATTAGTCCAGAGTGAGGAAGAGGACAGGTAAAAATCACCATAGACTTCACTCACACTGGCCACAACCTATTTGAACTGTTGCCTTCAGTACACTGGGCACAGGAAGAACATCTTCCTCCTGAACCTCCCAGGGCATCGTTTAGTTCAATATCTTGTTAATTGACTTTAATGTATTATCCATAACACTGGTAAAGGTAAAATAATTTATACCTGTAAATATGCGTCTTGTTGGATGTTGTAGCTTCATTTACTGAAGAAAATTCCTTGGGCCTCATTTATAATACATACAAAGGTGGCCACAAGCATGTTCACATTATGGCTGTCAAGCTATTAATCACATCTTTTACCCTCAAAAGATGCTTTAAAGACATTATTGTTAAATGAGACAAGCATTGAATAGACATTACAAAAAGTAGCTTTATAAATATTTTATTTGATTCAACATAAGTCAAACCTGTATGACTTATGTTGAATCAAATATTTGATTAATTCTATCAGTCACACAACATTTTGAGGTAAAACAACATAATTACTCGCTTTAATTTATTTTTTTACACGTTAAGGTTAGATGTTAAATTTTAAGTATAGCCTATAGAACAAATCACTATTGCAGGCTATAGCAGGGATCCTCAAATCTAGCCCACGTGATCCACTTTCCTGCAGAGTTTAGCTCTAACCCTAATTAAACACACCTGAACATGCTAATCAGTGTCTTCAGCTTCATTAGAAAATCACAGGTAAGTGAATTTGATCAGGGTTGGAGCTAAACTCTGCAACGCATTGGCCCTCCAGGGCAAGATTTTAGGAACCATGGGTTATAATGGGCTACAGTCTATAAGTGTCAGAGCCCTGTCCAACACTGCACATTTTGCTCGTCTCCCTAAACAAACACATCTGATTCAAATTGTCAGCTTATTAGTAGAGACTCCTCATTTATAAAACGTGTGTACGCACTTTTCTTTTACTGTACTGCAGGTATTTGGAAATCTATAAGCAGTAGCAATAATAATAATTATCCTGATAGATAAATGTGTCCCCCATTATAATTTTTTTTTTTTTTTTTACATGTGCAAATATCAGCATGGACAACAGAACATGAGTTTTCACATATGGTCAGATTATGCACCTGTGAAAGGAGAAACCGAATGTCCTTTGTCCTGTCAGACAAAGGAGACATGCAAATTGTGCGGTGTTGGGGGCCCTTCCAGGAAAGTGGTTGGGAAACACTGGTCTATAAATATTGAATGCATCATAAGTAACTAAATTCCGGAAAAATGATTGCATTACACCCAAAGCTGTGGGCCTCCCGTCCAATAATCACAAAGCACTAGTTTGACACTCTCAAGTGACAGATCACTGTAGCGCCTCAGCCCAAGAGCTGTTCTAGTATGGAAAAACATGCACAAACATCAAAAGTTATATTAAAAGATACAGTACAACGGAATAGATCAGGTCTTTTGTTTCCGCTCAGTGTTTCAACCGCTCAAAGACCTCAATAAAATGTCAATATTTTAAAGTTATCCAATGTTTACAGTTCATTAGCTGGCTCTGAAAACTACCTTATGTGCAGAGCTGTACACAAACATTTGAGTGATTGTTTAATAGCAGTTGATTATGTTTATTGGGTTAATTTTACCTTTAATATTAATGTACCAAATGCAAGGGTTTCCTGTATAGTTTACGGCATTATTTGGGAGACATTTCTACTATTGTTGTCAGCAGATATCATTCAGAATAATCGGCTAATGGCATCGGTGGAGAAATGTAACAAAAACATTGTTTTTTTTGTTTTTTTAAAGGACTTGCGGCTTGATTTGGCGTAACTCTAAATCATGAAAACATTTTTGTAGTAAACCAGTTCAAAACTAGCCTGAACTAGTGTAAACAAACACCACATCAGTTCATCCTGATGTATATTAACGGGTTGAATACCTGATCCTGCAGCGAGGACGAAATTTGTTTTTTAACTGCTGATCATAAATCTTTACACAGTCTGAGTGAATTAACTTTTTCACCTTGAGCTTTGACTGTTTATCCCCAACTTTACAATTAAGTGCAATTCGGGACACCAAAAAAAAGTGTGTTTATGCATGGTGCCTACTGTGCGCCGTCTTTATTTGCTCAATAAATCCCTGGCTAACTCAAACCCTGAGGCGCCACATTCTTAAGATGCCTTGACTCGACTTCTGACCAGCTCAGGGAATGCTGCCGACATTTACAACACAAAGAGTGCTTTAAAATATGATTGCTTCTCACTTTTGCCATGAATATGGAGTCTTTTTTGTAATGATAGGCCTATTCTTGTGCAACAACACTGTGACTTGTCTGTAAAGCTCTCAGCAAAATGAGATTTGAAGTTCACCACACGGGGTCGCTATCTTACCCTGATGGTGTAAGTACCGGGCAGCAGCAGTCTGTAGTACTCTCCGTTACGATCGGTACTGAATGGGCACAGGTTTTTTCTTCCCACCACCTCGACTACAGCGTTTTGCACAGGCTTCCTGTTTGAGTCCATCACTACTCCTTTCACCCCTGTGCAAAACAAAAGACAAACTCTTCGATTTGATTTCTATTTGCAAAATAGAACCTGGACCGCTTGGGCCAATAAGTGGTCACCTATCAATCACACACAACATCCACCATTCTATTAAAATGGAAAATATTTCTTCGCCTGCTTTTCTGTAAACCTGCACGACCTCCCATCAATTATGGAGTTGCATGTAAACAATGCAGTTGTGACACCTGCGGTGTCCGTGACTTTTAAAGTATACATTTTAGTGGTGTCTACGAGGAATTACAGAACTTCAGGTGTTCTCTAGTTGGTTAGCCATCTCTTTCACGTTGTTTAAGAGGTGTGGTAGCATATATTGTGATATTTTGCTTGTGGCTTGGTTACAGGGACAGTTGTGTCAATGCTGGGTGTGGACAGCGGCTTTGTCCCTGTGACTCAGCTGTGGGATTATGTCGCTAAAAGTCAGGATGGAGGTGTGTGTAATTTCATTGCGACTGTAACAGAATATGTTTATTGTGCTGTAATACAGTGGCCTATACCGCATGACATGTAGCTCATTATTTGATAGCTTCAGTTTGGTTTGGTTGCTTAGCTTGTTTATTTAGTGGCCATCTAAGTCTGGGTGGGGCATTATATTGGTAAAACCTTAAATCACCTACCTTCTCGACTTAATAAAAGGGCTAAAGGTGTTGTCACGTCTACCGTTACTCTGAAAAATCCACTTATTTCAAAAGGAATACATGCAATCGGGAGTTTCACGTGGGGGCAAAACAGTTCTCTGCATAGAATTTGATTGTGTGATTCACAGTGATCTATCGAATTACAGATAGCAGTCAAAAAGGCAATAGCAATATTAGCAAATTGTATTTTTGTGTTGATACAGGACAACTTAGCGGAGCTTCAGACGACAAAGTCAACTGCGTCAATGTCTGGGGGTGACCCACTCACTGGCTGAAGGCTACAGTCTAGAAATGTCCCGAGAACAGTGAAACAAGAAAAGACGAAATTACAGGCACATGGCAGCGTGTCTAAACACCACCACCCCCAGTGGATCATAAGGATTAAAAAAAAAAAAAAAAAATATATATATATATATATATATATATATATATATATATATATATAGTTTTTGGAAAACCATGCATATTGCTCCTTTTAAGTGGGCAGATGTGTCTATGCAGTACCTACCTAGGTGTACTTGCTGCATGTAAGCCAGTAGTGCAGGTCTGTTGGCCTCCCAAAGGCCAGGAAGCTGTGTCTCTGGAGGAAACTTGCAGCAAGAGATTTCCAGTGTGAGCTCTAAACACTGTGCCCACACATAGTTATAGTCTTGCATTCCTCCTAAGAGAACGACACATAACCATCGATTGGTACAAACAGAGCAGGATATTCACCTACTAGTTCCAGCGCTTGTGCCACATTATCTTGTAAATTTAGTGATCTAATGGAGTGCATCTTTAATTGCAATGCACATCGACATACTAGCTACACCTGGGGACCCCCCGCCACTGCCCATTCTGAATGTCTCCCTCATTGAACACACCCAATTCAAACGTGCAGTGGTGGGGTTTGAGAAGCACTTGTTTTGCTATTTTGAGGTACTCATCTGTACAAACTTTTAGTTTTATAAAAATGTGTCAAATAAAATTGTCCAATGGATAAAAGTATATCATCCATGTTGTGTGCTGACACAATGTCATGAACAAACATTAAAATGCTGTATTAAACACTTTTACCTTTTAGAGGATACCAGAAGTATCCGTTAGTGATGCCGTTGACAAAGTCCGTAAATTCGTAACAGCTATTTCCGTTGTGCATTTCGGTGTGGTTGTAGGAGTAGGTCTTTGCCAAGTGGACAAACACATCATCGTCAGGGGTGATGCTCCGGCCTCCTTGCAGCTCGCTTCCTGAATGACAGCGGATGACAATGCTGTTAATCTCAGGATCACAATGTGTTTGCGGTCCCAGCCATTAAAGCCGTACAGATTTACGATGCTGGACTCGAAACAATTCCAACTGATTCGCTGTTCGGCCATCAGGCCGTTTGTTCAGTTAAAACTTTTCTAGTTTGCATTTTATACGGTGTACCTTCATTATTTTTTAAGGCTGTATAGCTGTACAGACAATGATTATGAAATGTTCTTTTTGGAGTTATTCTAAAAAACATAAGTATTAATAGCTTTGAATAGGTCTCCATTTATTACCATAAATGCATTACCTTCTAAGGGCTGACAATATTTTGTCATATATTTACACTTAACATGACAGTAGGGGAAAAAGGGTCATTAATGTGTACAAGCAGCTGACCTTTGTTGCTGTTGTCGTAGGGGTAGCAGGCCACCACCGCACCTCCGTGGAGATTGGCCGACAGGACGAAAGTCTCCGTCTTCAGCCAGTCCATCACTGCCCTGACTTCTTTCTCCCTTTCCTGCTCGATATTACTCTCAAATGCATCTGGAAAATTCCGATTCAGGTCCACGCCGTTCTTATTATACCTGAAGGAGGAGGGGAAACTATGGTCTATAAACGTGCTTTTCTGGAATAATTGCTCATTTTTCTTTTACACATTCACAAGAAATAACCGGATTCTTTTGTGGACATATTGAATAGAAGACCTGACTGTGACAATATTGTTATATTGTCATTGACAGCGGAATCTCTGTTACTATGGTAATCCAGGTCGAATGTTCAGTGTAAAAGTCATTCCTTCCATCCCAAAAACACAAACAGCTCTAACAGCAAGAGACTGCATCAGTATTAGTTTCAAATGCATCTGAAATTCAGATTCAGGTCACGCCGTTCATATACCTGAAGGAGGAGGGGAAACTATGGCCTATAAATGTGCTTTTCTGGAATAATTGCAAATATTTCTTTTACACATTCACAAGAAATAACCAGATTTTTTTGTGGACATATTGAATAGAAGACCTGACTGTCATCTGCAGCCTGCATCTGTGCTGCTGACACCAAAATCTTCAAGGATGAAGAACATCAAACGGCTAACTAGCAAATGAACAGGCCAGTGACAGCCCTTCGCATTAGTTTGCACTGGCAGGTCTAAATTTGTGCGGGTGGATTAGTGTGTTTGCCGTGACACCATCGGGTGGAGCGATCCTTCTTAATCCCGAACACCGAGCGCCCGCTCTACGCCATACAGAAGTGCTTCCCTCAGGGATTCCTATCTGCTTACTGTTGCAATGCTTTGAAGTGCTTTTAAACAGCCTCTCTCAGTCAACAAATGCTGTAGAGCTAAAGCAGCATGTCTGGATGCCGGCACATATACTGAATTAAATCATACATCCAGGGTGCGAATTATGGGGGAGCTAGAGAGAGCTCGGCTCCCCTTAAGACATGGGCTCCCAAATCACAAAACATGATGTGTGAAATTTTGTGGGGTCTCAAAGTATTGACAATGTGTTATTTTGATGTGCAATTTCAGTTTTGTGTAATGTGATCATCTTGATTGTGTAAAATTGCAAAAATCTCATTCATGCATGATGGCGATTTAAACCTAATTCACTTCAATAAAGATAATTATACATGCTATTCTTGTCATGAGCATCAAGGTGTGGTGGCGCTGCGGTGCAAATTCCACTCATGTTTAGTACATGTTAACGCAAAGATTCGTAGAAAAAATATAAACGAATATCCACTTCTTGGATTTTTGGACAAACAGCAAAGGAAGCTGACCCCAGGCCTCTGTGGTCAATTCTGTGTTAAGGTAAGGCATGTTACTCCCAATTATGTGTTGTGGCTGGGTTGTTATAGGTTTGTGTGACATCGATAGATGTCTTAAAGGAGGGCTAAGTGCTTCCTGGTAACCGAAGTTGACATTTCAAATCACCAAAACAAACACGCCCCTATTTTGTCAGCTCCGCCCCACACATACTAACCCAGGCAACGACTATGGCGGAATCTGTTTTACTATGATAATCCAGGTCAAATGTTCAATGAAACTCATCCCTTCCATCCCAAAAACACAAACAGTTCTCATGAACAACTCGATAGCACGAGCATGACAGTCCAACTAACGAACAGATTACAATTATGACCAGATTAGAGGGATATCGATCACGAAAAGAGGAAACACAGGAGTATATCATCTTACTTGTCGGACACATTTTGTGATTCTGACGCTTGAAACAGAAAGTGGAGGAGGTTTAGACACTCCAGGCTTATACAGTGTGGAAATTAATGGGTAATTGTCATAGCTGAAGTGAACGACAATACAAATCGCAAATGGACAAACAAGCGAACATGACACACGAGCACATTCAAGCAAAAGCCAGCATATATTATTTCTGTGAAACAAAACAAAATCAATGTTACTCGCCTATCGAAAAGAAATAAAGCAACCTCGGCCTACGCTCCTTGAGTTCTCTCCAGCGCTGGAAAGCTGATCCGATATTTACACGGGTCCTACTTCTTGCCTGATCGTAAGCCTTCTTTTGTTCCAGACACCTTCCACATTTGTGTTTTATCTGCCATCTCTCAGCTAATGTCCACCCTGCGTCTTTTGAATAATGACGTGCACTGAGCGCTCTTCTCCCCGCCATTAGTAGACATGCCCCTTACTTCTGATTGGCTATCAGTTTGTTATGGTACTCTGCCCAAGTCACATTTCTAAAGCATTTTTTAAATAACACTCCACCTTGAAGCCTAATTGAACGGAGAAATTATGGTATTCTTCTGTAACCTGACAAGTAACTTTAACTGTTGTTTATGTGAACTCAAAGACAGCTGGATGCTTTGTTTATATATATTTGTGGGTGGATGTTTGCTGATTGACCTATCAATGTGTGTCGAAAAAGTATAATAGGGATGTTATTAACCACTGTATAGTGATTTATCCTATATATACTGCTTGCATAAAGCAAGTAGTGCATACACTTGTAGCTGTATCTTTGCAAGTCCTCTTTTGAGGAACGCACAAGCGCACAAAAAAAAGCCAGACGACGTGGGAAAACAAAATGTTTTGGTTGGGTTTTGTACAGAGGTTTCAGAGGTTCAATAATCAAGCCTTCCTGGGTGGTCAACGTCAAATGCATATGAAACCAACCCCGACGCAATAAACAGGACGTGTGTGTGCCACATTTCGCTTGCATTTGAACACAGAGCTGTTTCCTCTCGCTTTCACAAAACAATAAAAAAAAAAAAAAGCCTCCAAAAGTTGGCCTGCACTCAGCCTCGATTGCTGTTGTAGTTTAATGGCAGAGATGAGCTTGTTTATGCCAGGTTCTCTCGCAAATTTTGGAGCTCTTCAACTTGTTTGAAAGCTTTTTGGAAACTGATTAAGCACCTCATAAATCCACTCAGATTCTCATGTGTCTCTGGCTCGGTTTGGACTTGGGTTGTTTTCTCTCGGTGATTGCCGGCCTCATCCAGACACCTGATTTCTCTCTTAAAACCCTACAATCTAAATCACGTCAGACACTTGAGCTGATCTATGTGGCGCAAACCACATTTTGTCGTGAAAATGGTTGATTAACTGCTTTCAGCTCTATAAACTATTTGTCTAAAAGAGCTCTTGAGGTTTCCATTAGTGGTGAGCTGTTAAGTTTGATGGGGCAGAACAGATCTTCATCTTGTCCGATGCTTTCTGCATCTGTGATCAGACCAATGTCTGCCATTTCTCTCAGAATATGGTTGTGAGAGTAGCTGATCCTGGGTCAGACTAAGACACATGTGTGGTGCGGTTTACTTTCCTTTAACCACTGTTTATATGTAATGACAGCTTAGATCATGGTGTTTTCAGGATGACTTGTATCAGTACAATTTCACACACGCCTTGCCACACATAGATCTCCATGCATGCACACAACCATATAATCTTTGTCAGCCTGCACTCTAGGTCTGTCAGTTCAATTTGGAAGAGTGTCAGGGCTGTCACTGGGCGCCAGGATGTGAGAGCCATTAATCTCAGAGTGAAAAGCATTAAATAGTGTTTATGTTGTGCTTTGTGGCTGTGGAGTGATCAGTGGAGAATGAAAATATTTCTAGTGCGTTTCACTGATCTTTAAAGGAATAATTTACCAAAAATTGTGTCATTGTTTATTCACTCTCATGTTGTTCCAAACCATTAATAGAACACAAAGGTAGATGTTTAGCAGAATGTGCAAGCTGCTCTTTGCAGTCAGTGAAACTGACTGGGGACTGGGCTTATCAAACAAAAAGGCACCATAAGTATTAAAAAACATTTTTTTTTTGTACAAAATAATGCTTTATATTTCCAAGATACCACTTGCATGCAGCGTGATGAGGTCCTTTCTGGAACAATACTTACAGGTTGACTTACTTGTTCACCAATTAGTAAGCTTGTATTCGATTCCAAACACAGCCGGATTTCCCAAATCCCCCTTTCACCCCTATATGCCATTGTTCAGAGCCAGAGGTTGACATGTCAAATGTTGTAAAAGAGCCGCAGTGTTTACACTACTCAGGAAGTCGACCTAGGAATGGCTTACTTATAATTAGCTCTGTACATTAAAATGAGGCAGAAATTCTCGTACGTTGCCCTTTCAAGGTAAATTAACCTTAATGTTTACAGTGTGTGAGAGATATACAAGATGGAGATATAGAATCAAGATGTAGCGGCCACATTCCACTACAGACTCTCAAACTCGGCCCAAGGGAAAAGCCCTGCAGTCCAGCTGTGCTCGCGGCATTAAATTATAGTACTTTCACTGAAACCTCAGATGACTTAGATTTGCGCCAATGACAAACTGACCAGTCGTGTGTTTTTGCCTTTTTCCGCAGAGAAAATTGCAAATGCCAGGCCAGAACATCTGTGGACCTTTTGATCGAGTCAAGTCGCCCTAAACATCTAAAACCTCAAGAGTTGTCTTTTCTTAAATCAGAAGGTTAAATTATTGCCATATTGGACATAAATCTGACAACAGAGCGGATTTCATTAGCTTCCAAATATAGTCACAGTACATGACTGTCTGAAAATAGTCAGTTTCCCAAATGAATTTATCAGAACATCCATTTCCTGTCAATTAGTCCTTTGAGAGTGGCATATTTCCTCTGAATCATAAGGGTGGCCACATGATATTGCTAATTATGGTCTGTAATTCCTATGTGCAAAGGACTAATATAAACTTTTCCCACAAACTAATAACTGAGGTTACACAAGAAAAATACTGTATTAGATCCCAAGGATTATTTGATTTAGTCGACTAGTTTCTTGTGACTTTGAGGCCTAGTGTCACAGACCGGGCTTAGATAAAGCCAGGATTAGGCCTTAGTTCAATTAGGACATTTAAGAAGCTTTTATAAACAGAAAAAAAAAAATACAATTCTGGTGTTCATCTTGAGACAAAACAACGGCACTGACATATTTTAAGAAATGTCAGTGCAAGTTGCTTTAAACCAAGGGGATCGGGGCAGATTGAGTGTCTAACACTAGAACCAAATTTACCCATGGCTGTTTTTCAAATGTACATGACAGATTTGCAATAAAATATGTCTCATTGACACTTACTAAAATTGTGTTATTTACAATCCCCTATTATTAAAAAATGCTTCGATAAAACCAGATAAAAAAAAACTATTTATAGCTAAAACCGCCTGCAGGTCAGATTTACCCCTATATAATTCCTTTATTTCCGTGCTGTGTTTGAGCAAAGTGTAGGCTTAGTGTAAACAGTCACACAACACAGATTCAGATAAAGATGTTTTAGCCTACTCATAAAACTTTGGATTAATTTTTAATGTTTGTGTAATTTTTGTGTGTATTGTTTGCTACTGTATTGCTTTTTATTCAAGTCTGCACATTTCCGATATTCGATCTGATGCAAATAAAACAATTGGTTTATTTATCAAAAGTTTTTGGTGTTGTTCTCTTATTCAAATTATAAATGATATAATGAAACAAATTGATAATTAATTGGGTGAAACTGTGCGCTTGATTTATCGTTTGCGTCATACATCCCATGCAGTGCGGTTATTGTTCTTTATTGTCTATTTAGGGTATTTCAGTCATTTAAATAACATCTTAATATGTGATTAATGACATTTTATTATAATATTACACCACCCAATGTATTTATTTTCTTCTAATTCTTGTTGTCATTGCAGGCTGGTTTAGCCTATATTCACCAAAAAGTGAATAGTGTAGCCTGCCTAAAATAGCATAGAGTTGATGACAAAAAAATTATAATTTCATGACTAGACATTACTCTGTGTAGACAGTTGCATAATACAGTGACATAAGTTTTTAGCCATATTAAAACAGTAATCATGTGCATGAGTTAATTTTACCCGCAGGCAGTTTTAGGTATACAACAACCCCTGGCGGTTCTAGTGTTAACTCCAGATATTTATCTGCCCAAAATAGCCCAAAAAAATAAAGAGAAAACTAATTCCTTATTTGGGCTTCGATCTGACAACCGGTTAAAGCTTCACAGCTTGCTTAATTACATGCTGTTCTTTTGAACTATTGACTGTTTTCAACATTGAGGAGAAATGTTACTTTAGTAGCTAGGGCTGGGTGATAAACCGATAACGATATGTATCGCGATAGACACGTAATCGATATCATGTTCGATAAAACGTTCGATCATTTTTTTTTTTTGCCCGTCGGAAGAACCCAGAGGTTGTGAAGCAAGTTTGGTTACATGAACAAAAGCATTCACTCTCTGGTAACCTAGCAACGCAGGGAGTGACACGCTAACATCCAATCATGTAACAGTATCATGTTTGGTTCAGTAACAGAACCAAAGTCTGCCCATAGTCAGACCAATGTCATCTGTAAATTATGCAACACCGTCGTCCCCACTGACTGTGCGCGCGCCCCGTCCATTTGGGGAAGTGTTTATACTCGACATGCTCGCCATTCTATTCTTTGAAACAGGAGGGCAACTCAGAGTAATTGTTCTATAAACCCTCAGGAAACAGCGGTGAGAAGAAGTAAGGTACACAGTAATGTTTACTTTAGTAAACTTTCCCAAAGCCACACTACGAAAGAATCGTGTAAAACCCAGTAAACCCAGTATTACTTGTGGCATTAGAACAGAATATATAGATGGGAGAACAACTACATTAACAATCTCTTAAACATTTTCTATTTTCATTAAAAGGGCTTACTTCTGCTATTGTTGGCTCATTTTGTAAATATAAGCAACTGATTTAGACGCACAGGTGCCGGTGTGACGAGACGTCATGCTCGGCTAGATTCGCCACAAACTCGTGCATCTTCGGTTGCGGAGCCACATGGAAAGTTCACTGCCAAGCGAAATGGGGTCTCGCGCTCTCAACGCGCACGACCACCCACTCTGCGTTGACGTCATCTTTGCCGCGTCGAGTATAAACGCATTTACATTTGAATTATTTGAGTGTTTTCCATGGCTGTGTTGACATTTCTGCCTTTACAACTGAGGGGATTACAATCAGAGGAAGGTTAAGTTTAAAATAAGATTCAATAGTTTTATTTGTCACATACACAGTTATATACAGAATATACAACCGGCAGTGAAATGTAAACAGGTCCGCTCCATGGACAGTGCAAATTCACAGTTAAAAACACAAGGGGAAATTATAATAGAAATAGAATAAAAATTTTAAAAATTACTAATATATATATATATATATATATATATATATATATATATATATATATATATATATATATATATATATATATATATATATATATACACACACATATACACACACACACACACACACACACACACACACACACACACACACATACATACATACATACATACATACATACATACATACATACATACATACATACATACATACACACATACACACATACACACACACACACATACACACATACACACATACAGGTGGTACAGTCTTTGCCTGGCTTTTTTCACCTGTGTCTGAATGTGAGCAGTCCAGGTCAGGTCCTCAGAGATGTTTACACCCAGGTACTTGAAGCTGCTCACTCTCTCTACTGGTGACCCGCTGATCATGAGGGGGGAGTATGTCCGTTGCTGTCTCTTCCTGAAGTCCACAATCAGTTCTTTGGTCTTGCCAACATTCAGAGAGAGACAGCTGTCCTGGCACCATGATGTTAGATGCTCCACCTCGTCCAAGTATGCCGTCTCATTGTTGTTGGAAATGAGGCCCAGGACAACAGTATCATCAGCAAATTTGATGATAGAGGTGGAGCTGTGTGTGGACAAACAGTCATGTGTGTAGAGAGAGTAGAGCAGGGGACTCAGGACACAGCCCTGTGGAGCTCCCACACTCAGGGTGATGGAGGTGGAGGTGAACTGGCCTATTCTCACCACCTGAGGCCTGCCAGTGAGGAAGTCCTCAATCCAGTGGCAGAGAGAAGGATTCAGGCCGAGATCCAGGAGTTTGGCGGTTAGCTTAATGGGAACTATGGTGTTAAAGGCTGAGCTATAGTCAATAAATTACATAGTTCCCACTTTTGCTGTCGATGTGAGTGAGGGAGGAGTGGAGGACATGAGAGATGGCATCTTCAGTCGATCTATTGGGACGATAGGCAAACTGAAGAGGGTCCAAAGTGTCAGGAATGAAGGAGCAAATGGTGTTTTTAATGAGTCTCTCAAAGACCTTCATGACTATAGACGTGAGAGCCACTGGACGATAGTCATTTAGGCAAGAGGGTTTACTGTTCTTAGGGACAGGGATGATAGTGGATTTTTTTGAAGGAGGCGGGGACCACAGATGTAGCGAGGGACTCATTAAAGATAGATGTAAACAACCCGGCGAGCTGATCAGCACAGGACCGCAGAACACGACCTGAAATACCATCCGGCCCAGCAGCTTTCCTGACGTCCACACACTTGAGTGCCCTCCGAACTTCATCCTCCGAGACAGAGATCACGTGGTTGTTGCTGCTCTGAGTAATTCCCTCTGACGCACCACTTGACGGAGTCGCGCTGCTGCGATTACAATTACAAAGCGAGCGTAAAAAGAGTTTAACTCATTCACAAGCGACGGATCAGCTCTGACCTCTGCAGAGGATTTAAATCCAAAAGAGCAGATGGACCTCAGTCCCTGCCACATGCCCCGAGAGTCATTGAGTTGGAAATGAGACTCCACTCGATCCTTATAACGGAGCTTTGCGGCTTTAACTGCGCGTCGGAGAGCATAGCAGGACGATCTGTATTCAGTCATATTCCCCGATAGGAGACCGGCGTTGTATGTGGCAGTGCGTGTGTTCACTGCAGCATGGATTGAATTGTCCACCCACGGTTTCTGATTTGAGAAGGACGTTATTGTTATTGTTTGTGTGGCTTGCTCTGTAAGCGTGTTGATGAAGCAAAGCGCCACATCAGTGAACTCGCTGACGTCAGATGAACTCGCCCGGAACATGTCCCAGTCGACGTCATCAAAAATAAAAATGTTTAAATGTGATATATTTTTCTCCTGGTCCTTATTTTAAATAGGCCATCAAAAAATATCAATAATTATCGATATCAACTGATATGAAACACTTATATCGTGATACAGTTTTCAGCCATATCGCCCAGCCCTATCGGTCTTTGTCAGTCATGTGGGTTTGTTGTGTGACGATAAAGCAGCATTTTTGAGGTATCGCTACTGACTGACTCGTATTGAAGATATTATAAGAGTAGAGATAACAAATAAATAACTCGCAAAACTAGAGAAGCAAAAGAAAAATTAGAAAAAGCCATAACGTGATAAACTCAAAGATGCTAGGGACCGTTATTTGGAAAAATTGTCATCCTTTCAGAACATAGATCCATATGAGCTGACTGAAGTAAATTGAAGCGCTGACCCCGCATTGCTACTCCATCCTCATACCTCAACATTGTCAACTGCCTTGTTTATGGTATAAGCGCATATACCAGTGAACAATTTAAAAACTATAAATCTCTTGAAGCCCACAGACATTTCACCATTTGGCTTGGTACAGGATTTATTTACATTCTGACCAAAGCACTGCGACAAGTCAAGTCACCTTTATTTATATAGCGCTTTTAACAAGTCCAATTGTTTCAAAGCAACTTCACACTGTTAACAGGAAAATAATGCAACAGGATTTGTACAGCCGTTCTGGTGAAACGGTGATGTTATCCAGCTAATTTCAAGTATCATATAGTGTCAATGCGGGCAGATCGGTAATATAGATGAAATTTAGGTGTCCCCAACTGAGCAAGCCAAAAGCCAGAGGCAACGGTGGCAAGGAACCAAAACTCCTTCAGGGTCAGAATGGAGAAAAAAAACCACAGTAGTATCAGCAAAGGTGGGCTAGCTGTAATGATAATGATGTCATGTTAACTGTATAATTAATTAAGGATAACAGTTGAGGGAGAGAGTGCACGCCAGTGCTGCTGCTTGCAGCGGTGAAGATCACTTCACAGCTTGTTTAGTTTTAACATGCTGCGAGTAGGAAGAATTTAATTATTTAATACTAAGTTGCCCTCTTTTTATGCATTTTTTTTCTTTGTATCAATTACACAAACCAAAATGCCTTAACACTGTTCCAATAAAACAAGTAATCATCGAGAAAGAAACTGTCTGACATTACTGAAGTAAATCAACGCATGTAAAATGTAATAGTGTATTTTTATTATAGTACATACGGAGATATGTTTGCAAAGGTGATGTTTTTGCGTCGCACCGCTGCAAACCAGGCCATCCGACGCCACATTACGTCCGCTACATGCCGTCCATGTCCTTTCTTCAAAGTGGGAAAACTAAAAAAACGTTCCCCGTTGTTTCGTTTTTGACCCTTTCTGTCATGAGACTTACATGAGCCTATCACACAACAAGAATGTACCATTTTATCACTGAAAATAAATGAATAAAAAAAAACACAACTCTCTAACAACAGAATCCCCCAACACTGATATCTTACAAATGGCGGCTCCACCCATAATGCACTTCGGTTCTCACTAGCGTGACATCACCTGACAAAGACCGTTAGTCTTTGCAAAGACCGTTAGACCGTTAGTCTTTGACCATTAGTAGCCTACTAAATTTACATTTTTAAATGATATCTGAAGGATCATGTGACACTATTTTCACTAATGAAAGTTTCACTTTGCCATCACAGGAATAAATTAATTACATTAAACAAAATAAATAAAATAAAATAGAAAACAGTTCAGTTCTGTTAGCAGTTCTGGAACGTCTGCGAACAGAAAACCATGAAATATTCAATATACACGTCAAAAAATAAAAGAATGGCCAACTTAACGCAAGTCTACGCACTTGTTGCAGATTTTTGTGTCAGACTATAGAAGTTCATGCTAATGTCTTTTATTGCACCCCTTGTAGCAGCCCTGAGAATCAAACCTGGATTTACATCGTCAAGAACTACATTATACACAAACCCAAGTTTTCATGTACTTTGAAGCCATTTTCACAGTGATCAGCTTGTGTATTTTTGTGTCTTAACTTACAAGTGTTGATTAATTTTTTTTCTTTGAAATATACAAACGGTTTTCCGTGGTATATATATTTTTCTTTGCAGACTTGCCACATACACAAAGGTATGGGTTTACGAGAAATACATGAAGTGGTGGTACAGCAGGGTAGGAAAATATTACATAAGGAGAATGATTTAAATGCATGTATAAATACCTAGGTTACTACACTGTAACAACAAAGTTACTGAATGATAAGTTCTGGTTCTTCCTCAGTTACTGAAAGTATTCAATCACTTTCTCTCTGAGTTTAAGTCAAGTCCCCTTCATTTATAAAGAATGAACGATGGTACAAACAGCTTTCAATTCAACTGTAAAGCAGCTCTGACACTCATATAGTGTCAGTACAGTCAAATCAATAATACTGCCAAATATTAAAGTGTCCCCAACCAAGCAAATTAAAGGCGATAGTGGCAAGGAACCCAAACTCCATCAAGTGACAGAAATGGAGGGGGAAAAAAAAGTTGTTCTCTGGTCAAATTAATGAACATTGTATGGTTATGATTCCAGGCTGCATCATAAATCAGATTGTGGATTGGTATCATTCAAAATATTTCATCCAGCTCCTTCTGCTTGAGATTGGGATAGATCACAACGGCAAAGTAACCTAATTCAATCAAAACTGCAATCAGAGTGATGCATTTGCTTGTGAATCCCATCTCTCTTACTTACAATGTGAAAAGTCATAGGTTAAGTATGTTTGTTTCAGTTGGTTGAGAGTGGTGCCAAACCTCACAGGAAGCTCATAGCGAGAGCCACGGCAATAAGAACGAACCGCACCGTGTGAAAATACAATCATCGTCGTCAAAGTGTACAGCTGCATTGCTGCTGTTGTAGCGTGCTTTCTCGCTTTCGCTATTGCTCAATCACTTTCTCTTGGAGTTTACCCACCACATCATCAAATCCAGATCAGATCTGTTTCCAATTGCGCCCCATCTGAGCAGGAGCGCTTATGTGGTCTCAGACTGCAGGAGCAGGATGGTTTGTATTCAAGGATGTGGCTTCTATGGTATTAGATGAGGTCTGGTGTGTCTCCAAAGTTTTGGGGCTCACTGAGCTGGACATATGGTTGACACTGGTCTCATGTAGCCTCTGTTTCAAAGCTTGCTTCACTGTCTACATTATATAAAGGCAGCTATTTGTATAATGCTGAGCTCAGTTTGGTCACTTCACTAATAGTCTGTGTGGCTAACATAATAATGCAAACTCACTGAAAATGAGTAACACAGATATCTGTGTGCACTGTGGCCCAAGGGGTTTGCTGAAAATCTGAGAATAAAACTTTACAAAATTTCACGTTAAAGGTGCAGTGTGTTGATTTTAGCGGCATCTAGTGGTGAGGTTGTGGATTGCAATCGCCCACCGCTCACTTCTCCCTTTCGAAGCACAGAGAAGCTACGGTGGCCGACACAGGACCAAGATGTCGTCTGAGACAGCAG
>CM031946.1:15800671-15825671 GCA_018749465.1 Paracanthobrama guichenoti
AATGTTTCGATTTTTCATGTGTATACAGCTGTGTTTAGTAATTCTGAATGGATTTGTGTAGGTAAATGCTGTCAGGTCAAGGCAGTTGGTTAGGATATTTTTTTTTTTTTTTACTTAAATACATAAATATGTTTTATATAAACTGAAAAAAAAGCACAAGAAACCGCACAGTAACAGCCAAAAAGAGCAGATCTGATGTTTTATCAAACAGCTACAATACATAGCTGTAGATGGGGCTACCCAGAATGACAGAATGGAAATAGAAACCCAGTAACTGACAAAATGTCTTATTGCCATGGTTGCACCTACTTAGATGGCTTTTATCTTGTCACTTCATAACATCGTGCCTGGTTAGGGTATGGGAGTCAAAATTATCCACTGTAACCGTCCAATTCAATTCACCACAACAAATTCATATTTGTTCTTTCAAATGTAATGTGAATACAACCCCAATTCCTGAAAAGTTGGGACATTTTATAAAATGCAATAAAATCAATATTTTGTGATGTTAATTCTCTTTAACTGACAAAAGTACAAAGAAAAGTTTTTCAAATGACCAACTTGAGTGTATTCTGTAAATATAAACATTTTGATTTTGATGGCTGCTACACACTCCAAAAAAAGCTGGGACAGAGGCATGTTTGCTAGTCTCACAGCACCTTTCCTTTTAATTACACTTCTTAAATGTTTGGAAATTGAGGATGCTAATTGTTGAAGTTTTGCAAGTTGAATTTTTCCCCAATCTTTCCTGATAGAAGACATCTGCTCAACAGTCAGTGGTCATCGTTGTCTGATTCTCCTTTTCATGATGGGCCATACATTTTCAATAAAAGACAGATCTGGACTGCAGGCAGGCAGTCAAGCACATCCCTTCTACGGTGTAGAAATAGATCCACTCTGTTGTAGCACGTGCAGAATGATGCCTGGGATTGTCTTACTTCCTAGGAAAGATGTCATCTTGATGGCAGTATGTGTCTGTACAATCCCAGTATACGCCTCAACATTAATGGTCCCTTCAAAGATATGCAAGTCACCCATACCATTTGCACTGATGCACCCCCATACCACAACAGATGTTTGCTTTGGCACCTGTTGCTGATGCAAGTCTGGATGGTCCCTTTCGTCTTGGTGACTGAGAAGTCAGTTTTTCCCAAAAACAAGCTGAAATGTGGACCGCAGATTGAGATGAGTCAGGGTCCAGAGAACTCAGCGCCATCTCTGCATAGAACTGATGTATAGCTTCCTCCTTGAATAACAGAGATTTGAGTTGCAATTCTTGATGCAGCAGTAGACTGTGTTAAGAGACAGTTTTCCATTTTGACAAAGGCTATATTTAACAGAGTAGCATGACGGTTTCTCACGCAACGCCGTCTGAGGGCTCAAAGGTCACGCACATTCAACAGAGGTCTCCTGCCTTGCCCAACATGTACTGAGATTTCTTTGGATCTCATGACTCTTTCCACAATATTATGTAAGGTAGATGGTGAAAGACCTAAATACTTTGCAATCTTGCATTGAGAAATATGATTTTGTGTCATGAAATATGGCAGAAAGTGATGAGCTTGCAAAGACTGAGATGTTCCTTTTACACTCAATTACGATACCTTCACCTATTACCAATTCACCTACTAATTGTGGATGATTTCAAAACACTAGGATATTCTGTAACCTTTTCACTTTTATTTTGCGTCTGTCCCAACTTTTTTTGGAGTGTGTTGCAGCCATCACAACCAAAATGTGTTTATTTTTACAAAATACAGTTAATTTAGCCAGTGAAAACACTGGACATTTTTTCTTTGTACTTTTGTCAGGTAAAAATGAATTAACAAAATCACAGATTCTTGATTTTATTACATTTTACAAAATTGCCAAAATTGGGGTTGTAAAACCGCACAAATTACATCAGTATTTGTCATGGTTAACAGAACTATGACAGATTCTTCAGCAGGAATCACACAGTTAGATTCCATGCAAGATCACTGAATAGATCGTTCATGCCACATTGTTGACTCTTCTGGACGTCACAGGACGCCGGGGAGCTTTGATGTGGTTGGGGGTTTGCGCTGCTATTCTCATCTTACAGGAGCAGCTATACCAGAAACTACTTGCAGAACCTGATGCCCGAGATGCTCATATAAGACAACATGCAAGCACTGAGACTACAGATAGATAGTATCGGTCTGGTGTGGATGTCTCTGTACACTTTCTGAGAAATGACTGCCTCTATTTGTCCCAAGGACAACCCATTTTCTAGGAAACTATATCCGAATGAGAGTTTAAAGTGCACAGTCACACACATTGTGACACAGTGCAACCTGTGATTATGAAGCACAAGTTCAGACCAGTAGAGTTGAGGGTTAAACTGTCTGTCCTGGGGTGCTGTAGTCTGTGTCTAACAGTGGGTCACGGTGTGTACGTTTACACACTGTTATCTGTGACAACTGAAACGGACCATAGCACAAATCAGCTCATCGGTGTGATAGCACCTTTCCAAGGCAGACATGAAACACCCATAAACAAAAACATGCCAATGCATAAACAAACAAAAAGCATGCATAATTATAAATTTATTAAATTATAGATAAAACAGGGCTTAATATCCCAGAGAAGCACATGTGAGAAGCACATTGACAAAATTAGGAGAGCTTTGAGTGCAATTAGAAACTTTAGGGGCATACTGAAAATGTATCAAAATAAAAATAATAAAAATATATATCTTTTCCCCTTAATAAAGGGATACGAGACATTTACAAGCAAACTGATTTATTAAATTACAAAAAGCACACCAGCACCGTTTCTCAATACCAAGTATGCAAACTTCGAACTTGCCAAGTTCGACTCAGGAGAATGAACTCCGGAGGATGCAAGTCTAGTAATTCTGCAAATCAGATCACCTTTATTTATATAGCGCTTTTAACAAGTCCAATTGTTTCAAAGCAGCTTCACAATGTTAACAGGAAAATAATGCAACAGAATTTGTACAGCTGTTCTGGTGAAACGGTGATGTTATCCAGCTAATTTCAAGTATCATATAGCGTCAATGCGGGCAGATCGGTAATATAGATGAAATTTAGGTGTCCCCAACCGAGCAAGTGTCCCCAAATGGAACAGCAGCATTCTTGTTAATGTCACTCAGCTCGTTCTGGCTACTCCAGTTATCCCTGTATGAATATTTTAGGCTACACAAACGAAATATGTTATAAAACACCACTCTGCCATTCTTCGTTTTCATTTTTAAAAATTGTATTAATAGCTACACAAATGTGGTTCAGGCAATGCGTACATTGATTATCCTCACTGCATATAAACAAAACAAAATATAAAACACAACCCTGCCTCTTTTCGTTTACATTTTAAAAATATTAAACATATTTATATGTGGTTCAGGCAAAATGAGCATATGTAGGCTACTCTGATTATCTTCACTAAAATAAAATGACTCTTTTTCCCAGACTCTTTTTGTTAAATGTCAGTTTTAATAACCAATAATAGCCATTATAAAAGCATAAGTAAAAGGTATAAGGATAATACACCATGTCACAAAGCTTGAATCATTTCAAATTGGTTTCTTGAACATGACAATGAGTTCACTGTACTAAAATGGCCCCCACAATCACCAGATCTCAACCCAATAGAGCATCTTTGGGATGTGGTGGAACAGGAGCCGTGCCCTGGATGTGCATCCCACAAATCTCCATCAACTGCAAGATGCTATCCTATCAATATGGGCCAACATTTCTAAAGAATGCTTTCAGCACCTTGTTGAATCCATGCCACGTAGAATTAAGGCAGTTCTGAAGGCGAAAGGGGGTCAAACACAGTATTAGTATGGTGTTCCTAATAATACTTTAGGGGAGTATAAAGAGTCAGTGCTCTAGTAGCCTAAATATGTAAAGTTATGAAACTTGTCTTTGCTCTCAGCCAAAATGATTTGCCAGGGAACAAATTTTTGATTCATGAGACCCCAAAAAAAAAAAAAAAAAAAAAAAGTTATATATAAAATATCGCCTGTTAGATATACACAAGACAAATTATATCATGTTTAACCACTACAGAGATGAATAGCAGAGGTAAGGCTGCTCTCGGCAGGGTTAACGAGCGCTGAGCGCCTGAATCTCACAACACCGAAAACGGGAGATAAAATTTTCAAATAGGCGCTTTATAAATAAACCACAGATTTGAGCTTTAAACAAGTACATTCTCGCCTGAAAAACTCTTAAAACTACATTTCATAACACAATAACAGTTTTATTGTTATATTTTTAAGTTAAGTTAAATATTTTTAAATTACGCTGGTTTTCTCCACCATTATTGATTCCTGCCTGTCTCAAGTCCGCACAAAAGTCACCTCTCAATACATCCTTGATAAATGGGGCAGATCAAGGACACATCTGGGGATTTGAATTGTACTTGGCTAAATGTGAACTTTGGATCGGAACAGTACATGGGCAGCGACTGATGACATTTCACAAGTCCAACAAGATGACAAGTACAGACAAGAACACATATTGAGAAACGGCCCAGGATTTTAAAGATTTTTTTAAAGAATTTTCTCCTGGTGCTTTTCAGAGTCAGTAAGAAGGTGCTCTTTTGTGTTCCAAGTTATTGGAACTGTGACATTAATTGTCTATCGCCTGTAAACTGTCTAAAGGACTGTTCCAAAGCTGCATGTACAATAATTGTTTTTGGTTCATTGAACAAGCATGAAAAATAGTTTAAACCCTTTCTAATAAAGAACACTTATTTGGAAAATGACAAAATTATCTGTAACATACAGTATCCTGAAAAAGGGATGTTTTTTTTTTTATGAGTTTATATAAATAAACTAAACAGATAAAATATAAAACCATATAAATGTTTTTATAAATGGTTTCATTCTGTTTATCATCATATGATAAAGTCTTACTGCTGTGCATAATGGGACTTTTATAAACTATTCAACTGTATACATTTTGACAGCTATCACAATTATTTTAATATTTTCAGTGTTTTTTTTCCTGTTTCTTCATCAGACATTTGGCATTTCAAGTCCATACAACACACAACCACTGGCTCCAAAAGACCTCTGAGCTCAAAACGTCCACTGATGATGATATATTGAGTCCTCTAGTTCTCCCTGTCCCCATCAACACTTACTCACTGACTCATCTCAGAACAAACACATCTGCTCTAGTGGCAATTATACTGTTCAGAGGAAGCAGTAAAGTCTGGTTTCACGGTTCATTGACACAATATTAAAAGTCCCTGAACATTGTACGTTATGTTTACATTACTGAAAATAGCTTTATTTAGTGGTTATATGTTGATATGTGTCATTACATATCTCTGTTAAAATAGTTCTGTGATGTGGTTGAAACTTTATTGATGTGGTTTGGTGGTTCTTTATTATACAATTTACATAGTGTCCATCTATTGTGGGTGAAAACAGTGAACTACACAAGAACTGAGTACCGTTTCCTCTTCAAAAGACCAACAAAAGTGGCACACCCTCAGTCCCTTCAGCGCCCCAGACATGATCACAGAGCCCAAGGCCTGAAAAACATGATGTTCTTCATACGGCGCCCTGACGCTCACACAAAAACACCTCTAGATCAACTCCCAAAACATTTCAGCATGTGTGTGAGGCCACAGACAGATCCCTCACACATGTGGGGTGATACATTTGAGGCCAAGCTTACACTTGTTGGTGAAACAAAACACCTGTGAGAGAAGAAATGGAAGAAGGGTCCAGTTTAAAAAATTGGACGATTTATCGCACCCACACAGGATTTTGCTGAAATACTAAACAGCTGTGCGTTTATCTGGCTGTAGATTCCTGAAACCTATCCTTTTATGTTGTGAAATGTTTTGTTAATATGAAAAGATAATAGTTTCAGCTTTACATTCCTTTAAGGGTCATTCATTGTCAATTCAACCAGAGGCACCTGGCTAAAAACTTTATTTTCTGGTGAAAAACATACATACATAAAGAAAGCCAAAACATTGAAGATTCAAGAGTTTTATTTGTCACATACACAGTTATATACAGAATATACAACCGGCAGTGAAATGTAAACACCAATGTCCAAAAGAGTTTTGCTGTCGTAGTAGATCAATGCAGATGATAAGTTTGTAAAAACTGAGAGTAAAAGAAAGTAAAATAGTAAATAAAAGCACAGTCTTCGCGGGGCGACCTGAACGGCGACCAAACACAGCGGCGCCATTTTGTGAATGTCGTGGATGGACATTTACTGAGTAATCCAATATTTTGTAGAGGGAGGTGAAAATTACAATTTGGAGCCAGATTACAGGGAGGTAAAAATTACTTTAGAAAGAGCAGCATCGTTATTTTATTTTTACATATAGATTGGTATATCTATTAGTTAAATCTATCCACTTTAGTCATTTCTGTTGCATTATATGCCAATAGTGACATTTCATAAGTGGAAAAAAGCACTTGTGTTTTCCCCCTGAAGTTTACATGCCTCTTACTCAAGCAGTATTAAAGATTTATCTAAATATTCTTTTAGATTCTTAAACTTTTTTTATTTTTTTTTATGTTGAATAATTTTCGATGTCTGTGACTCAAGAAGTATTAAAGGTATCTAAATATGATTGTACATTATGGTTCATTAAGGCTAACTTTGAGTAGATTATTCAAATATTAATTCATGACATTTTGGCTTTCGTCACTATTTATGTTCGACTTCCTTTAGAAAAAAAAAAATAATATATATATATAATAATAATAATAATAATAATAATAATAATAATAAAATAAAAAATTGAACTGGGGAAGCTCAATTTGGTTGATTTAACAAGGAAGTAGTCTTAAGACTTTTTAACTCATTTAAGATTACGCTTATGAGGATACATGCCAAAAAATTTACATAATTTTGTGTGTTTTGGCCACTCAAGCGCAATAAATCACAGAAGAGAAATGTCTGAGAACCCGCTTTCTGATTCGGGTGGGTGTTCACAGAAAGTCGCTTCACAGACAGAGCGCCAGTACCGAATATTTATTTTGCATCAAATTTTGGATTCAGTTAACCTCTTGCCTCTCGGGACGTCACAAAATCTGACGACACTGCTTGGATATTATAAGTAAAACTGCTGTACTGTTTTGAAAAATAAACTTTGAAGGTGGGTTCAATTGGTTGTGAGAATCTAATCTACGATTGTATACAGTTTTAAAACATAAATGGCGCTCAGATTACAATTTCTATGTAAGAAATATGACAAACAATGGACAATGTGTCAATTTCATGGATTTAATATTTCTTTGGACAAAAAGTGCTGTTGGATGTTTTTAATAAACGCTTATCATGGGGGATTGGATTCATCTCGCGATCTCCATTTCATAACAAAGGTATGAATACCCGTTTTGATTTTGTGTGTTAGCACTTCCGGAAACCAAATATACTATTGCTGGAGCATCTATAACTTAAAACAGACACCATATATTGACAATAAACCCTTAGAACTTATGTATAATCATTATAGAGTAAATGTATAGGCTACCATAGTAAACAAATTGATGTCAAGCTCAAGGTGCGTCTCAAGTGGTTAATTAATCGGTTATCGGGAGGTACTGCTCAACTTGGTTATTGTTAAAATCCTATATCGGTCAACCTCTATAACTGGCACATATAAAACTGTACAGAACATCAGTTGTAGACAAACTTGTTCAAATGAAAAGATTATATACAATGCTCAAATAAATAAAAATATAAAGCAGACATGATCTTCGGCCAATGCCAATTTCAAAATTGAAAAATAATTGCCAAGTAATCTATATCACTTGCTTTCAAAAGAAGACTCAAAACAGAAAAGCATTTAATAAAATTAACACTTTTGTTTGGATTTCTTCTTCTGTAAAGCAGTTCATATTTCCACTGTCAATGTAAAAACAAAATGAAATGTTATCGGTCCTTTACATGTTGGACAGACGGTCTTTTCATGTCGAAGTAGGCAGTTCTTGACCAGACTTGAACTAGACTTTATGCAGAATACTGCTGGTCAAAAATCTGGCTTTGTAAGAAAACATTAACTTCACTGACAAACCTATAGAAGCTTGTTTAAACTGAACGAAATAACTAAACCAGGAGAGAACATTTATGGATCTATTTCTGATTACCGAGGCACGTGGGCTGCTTGTTTAAGTTGGCATGTAGACAACAAGAGATCTGTCCTAGATAAACACAGACACATTAAACCCACAGCTTCTTGTCAAGACTCAAACTCTGACTCGTCACAACCTGAAATATAAATATATATATATATATATATATATATATATATATATATATATATATATATATATATATATATATATATATATATATATATATATATATATATATATATATATATATATATATATATATAATAATAAAATTTTACAATAATAAGATCATACTACTGTTTGAAGAACATTTTGAGGGTCAAATCAAGAGTGAGAGAGTGAGAGCAGGGAAAAAGGGAGCCACTGTTAAAACCCCCGGTAGGACTAAGATCAGTTTGTACATTCACAATTGTGCTTTCATGCAGCGCAACTTGTGCAAGCGGTGAGTCCGGTCTGGCCGGAGCAGCGTGCAGCAGAATAATTTAAGATAGAAGTAAAACCAGAGCTGGAAAAAGACAAGTCGGTCACACAGCACTGAGGCCGAAGGTCATTTGACTGTTACAGTCACTAGACTTCAGCTTTCCACAAATTCCTCTCACTGTTGGTTACTTAATGTGATCACTGTTTGGAAGCAAAATTATGCTGATTTTACGTGATTATATACACACAAGATACTTCAAATAAGCATTGTGCAGTAATGGCAAGCATTACTATTACTATTGCTCCTATACTTGGTAAATTAAATGGTATCAAATGGTACAGCTTTTTGAAAAGAGTATGCTATTGCTTTTCAAATGTATTTATGGTTTTCATTTGGATGATGAAACGGATGAAAAATCCAATAGACTTTTAAAAGGGGCCTAAGCCATACAGACCAGAATATCATAGAAACTTAAGGCCAAAGTATACTTAACTTTTTATGTGTACGCGAGAGTCATCGTACAGTGCGCGTGACGCAAATTTCATCATCAGAAGAGTACGCACGTACTGAACGCGCACCGTTGCACATGCGTATTCAATTTTTTAAATGCAGTATTTACATGGGTTGTAACTCATGGCGAGAGATTGCTCAAAACTGTGCATGCTTCGAACTCCTGTGTACGCGTACGAGTCAAAAGAAGTATACTTTGCAAGGATGGGTGTTCGACTGTGCGCATACGCTCGCATACGCGAAAAAAAAAGGCTTTAAGGCCTATTCACACCGGGACGATTTTCTCACTTGTTTAACGCTGATGTTTAACGCCTCGTGACTAAACAAAGGGCGCCAATGTGAGTGTGCACACCGCCAGATGCAAAAGCATCATAAAAAATAAAAAAAAATTTAAAAAAAGAAAACGCCTTGGGTTCGTTTTTTTGTTTTGACGCGGTGTTAAAAACTGGCCGACCAATGAGATCGGCGCTTTTGTTCACGTGCATGGAGCTTCTGAAGTTATAGTGAAACACGACTTGGTGGCGCTCAAGCACAAAACGGTCTTGCCGAGCACACACTGATATGACGAAGAGGAAGTAAGTAGACAAAGAAGAAGATGAGCTGCTAATGCTGCTTGCCAGTTAGCAAAAAGTGTGTGAATGGTTTTGGCAAGCACGTAAATACTGTCTCTCTTCTTCTTCTGTGTGTGACAAGCGAGTGTCAGAAACGTAAAGTTCCGCAGCACCACCTTGTGTACCGGGAGCGCCATCTACTGAATTTGCACGTTCACTCGGCGCATCACCAGTGAAAAATCGCTTGCGTATTGCGCTGGCAATAAGCACGCACGATAATCGTCCCCGTGTGCACAGGCCTTTAGGCTGTATCTGGAATCGCCTCCAATACCTTCAGTCACTATTCTCTAAATTAGTCTACTAATAGTAGTGTGCTTTAAGTTGTGAATGAAAACCAGTGAGCACGTCACGTCAGTAGTGCACACCACTACACTAAAAACTACCAACATTTTTTAAATAATCAGTTGTTTTACTAGTTTACATGCTAATTAATAACCCAGCAAACCAAGAAAAAAAACACTCTACAGGTAGAGAAGTCAATGCTTCCCCTTCGCCTGCATGAGATGAGAACACATTTTCCAAAATTTCTTTGGTCAAGGAAGAGTCAGAGTGTACAACATATTTTCTCCTTTCTACAGCGAAACACTCACTCTGGTTGGATGCACTTAAGTAAGCTGAAAGAACGCAGGTTAAGGTGTTTACATGCCCAGAAAAAAAGGGTAATGGGCAAATATTGAATGATGTATTTTTAAGCCGCTTAAGCCAATAAAGGAAAATGGTTTAACACGTTTACATACTGTAACATGTACTGTCAATAAGCAATAAACCAGCACATCATGCAACATGAGCAGAACAAACTCATTCAAATCGTTTGTAAAAGCATTTGCCTTTAATGCACTCTAGGTCACTTTGGGTAAAAGTGTCTGCCGAATGCATAAAGAAACATTTCCCAATAAACACACAAACTGATAAACCTACAACCTTGATGTTGCCAAAGCTATGCTCTTTAACTGAGCTTCATGAACAAACAACCAATTGTTGCAATAAATTAAACAGATGATTCAGACAGATTAATTCTGTTCGTTTCATAAATGATGCCCGAAGTAATGCAATTATTTACTTTTATTCTGAGTAATGCATTAAATGTAATGTAATGCATAATTCCCCTCTCTTCTCTTTCATCCCCTCGTAATCCATAGTAGCCCTGTCTGTGTTTACAGTCTGTACACTCTCTTTAGCTAGATGTTTGAAAGAGGCTTTGTGCCATTCAGGTTTTCAAAAATGATCATCTTCAGTCTTATGGGGTCATTAACAGACTCTGCCCATGAACACTTCGGTGTACCCAAGTTCTGGCACACCTTTCCGTGAGATAACTCATGGATGCTGGCTTATGTGACTAATTTGAGTAATGTTTACATGTTTACAGTTTTTTGAAATGCACCTCCCATCCTGGATGTTTAAATAGCGTCCTTGCTTTTGCGTGATTTGAACAGTGGTCCACTTCAAACATCAGACAGGATGTGGTCTCATTAGGTGACACCATGGTGCCGCAGCTGCCGTCAGACAAGTAAAGCTTTGACTGGCTAAATTTAAAAGGTCATTAGACAAATGTACAGTAGCTATGGATGTGTTATTTTTATATTACAAAAAAACCAGAAAAACTGAAGAAAACTGACTACAAAATGATATATATATATATATATATATATATATATATATATATATACATATACATACACATACATACATACATATACATACATACATACATACATACATATACACACCTAAAATTATTAGGAACACCTGATCAATTTCTCATTAATGCAATTATCTAAATCAACCAATCACATGGCAGCTGCTTAAATACATTTAGAGGTGTGGTCCTGGTCCAACTCCAAACTGAAATGTCAGAATGGGAAAGAAAGGTGATTTAAGCAATTTTGAGCTTGGCATGGTTGTTGGTGCCAGATGGGCCGGTCTGAGTATTTCACAATCTGCTCAGTTACTGGGATTTTCACGCACAACCATTTCTAGGGTTTACAAAGAATGGTGTGAAAAGGGAAAAACATCCAGTATGCGGCAGTCCTGTGGGCGAAAATGCCTTGTTGATGCTAGAGGTCAGAGGAGAATGGGCCGACTGATTCAAGCTGATAGGAGAACAACTTTGACTGAAATAACCATTCGTTACAACCGAGGTATGCAGCAAAGCATTTGTGAAGCCACAACACGCACAACCTTGAGGTGGATGGGCTACAACAGCAGAAGACCCCACCAGGTACCACTCATCTCCACTACAAATAGGAAAAAGAGGCTACAATTTGCACAAGCTCACCAAAATTGGACAGTCGAAGACTGGAAAAATGTTGCCTGGTCTGATAAATCTCGATTTCTGTTGAGACATTCAGATGGTAGAGTCAGAATTTGGTGTAAACAGAATGAGAACATGGATCCATCATGCCTTGTTACAACTGTGCAGGCTGGTGGTGGTGGTGTAATGGTGTGGGGGATGTTTTCTTGGCACACTTTAGGCCCCTTAGTGCCAATTGGGCATCGTTTTAAATGCCACGGCCTACCTGAGCCTTGTTTCTTTGAAACATTGTTTCTGACCATGTCCATGGCCAATATTTAAAAAAAAAAAAATTTTTTTTTACTATAGACATTCAACATGAAAACAACGGAAAACTATAAATTTCAATCTTTATTAGGCTTTAAAAAAATACCTTTAATTGAAAATTTAATTGAAAATTAAAACAATCTTCACATAAAACCATTATGATAAATGTCATATCTACCTGTAGCCTTCCTACCCGTCTATTATAAGATAGACAGAATAAAGTTATGAAACACTTTAGTCTTAACTGCATAAATTATAAATTAAATATAGATTAATTCTTATTAAAGCTAGAATTTTCTGTTACCTTTGTTCTTTGATTAACATTAATGAGCATGCATTTATTAGGCTGCTTTTGCTATAATTTTGCACGTTGTTCGTTCAAGCGTGAAAGACAGCTCAATTCTGGCATGCTGTCTGTGTGCGTGATACTGGCGCACTTGTGTTGATAAATTTAACTTTAGACAAAGAGACATGAATTAGGATTTGGGCAGAAAACAAGAGATTCTTACTGCATTCCAGTGACTTATTTATGGTATAGGTCCATAAAAATGTGAGATTAGACCACAATACTGCAGTATCTGTTGTATTTCCCATATCCACAAGAGAAAAGAAAAAGAAAATAATCTGGGAGAACAGCACACAAAAGACTGAAATGAGCTTGTCACAGATATTCTTGTGATACCAATGTCACATTAAAATTTCAAGATGTACAAACCCGATTCCAAAAAAGTTGGGACGCTGTACAAATTGTGAATAAAAAAGGAATACAATCATTTACAAATATCATAAACTTTTATTTTATTCACAATAGACATATCAAATGTTGAAAGTGAGACATTATGACAAATATTGGCTCATTTTGGATTTCATGAGAGCTACACATTCCAAAAAAGTTGGGACAGGTAGCAATAAGAGGCCGGAAAAGTTAAATGTACATATAAGGAACAGCTGGAGGACCAATTTGCAACTTATTAGGTCAATTGGCAACATGATTGGGTATAAAAAGAGCCTCTCAGAGTGGCAGTGTCTCTCAGAAGTCAAGATGGGCAGAGGATAACCAATTCCCCCAAAGCTGCGGCCAAAAATAATGGAGCAATATCAGAAAGGAATTTCTCAGAGAAAAATTGCAAAGAGTTTGAAGTTATCATCATCTACAGTGCATAATATTATCCAAAGATTCAGAGAATCTGGAACAATCTCTGTGCGTAAGGGTCAAGGCCGGAAAACCATACTGTGATCTTCGGGCCCTTAGACGGCACTGCATCACATACAGGAATGCTACTGTAATGGAAATCACAACATGGGCTCAGGGATACTTCCAGAAAACATTGTCGGTGAACACAATCCACCGTGCCATTCGCCGTTGCCGGCTAAAACTCTACAGGTCAAAAAAGAAGCCATATCTAAACATGATCCAGAAGCGCAGGCGCTTTCTCTGGGCCAAGGCTCATTTAAAATGGACTGTGGCAAAGTGGAAAACTGTTCTGTGGTCAGATGAATCAAAATTTGAAGTTCTTTTTGGAAAACTGGGACGCCATGTCATCCGGACTAAAGAGGACAAGGACAACCCAAGTTGTTATCAGCGCTCAGTTCAGAAGCCTGCATCTCTGATGGTATGGGGTTGCATGAGTGCGTGTGGCATGGGCAGCTTACACATCTGGAAAGGCACCATCAATGCTGAAAGGTATATCCAAGTTCTAGAACAACATATGCTCCCATCCAGACGTCGTCTCTTTCAGGGAAGACCTTGCATTTTCCAACATGACAATGCCAGACCACATACTGCATCAATTACAACATCATGGCTGCGTAGAAGAAGGATCCGGGCACTGAAATGGCCAGCCTGCAGTCCAGATCTTTCACCCATAGAAAACATTTGGCGCATCATAAAGAGGAAGATGCGACAAAGAAGACCTAAGGCAGTTGAGCAACTAGAAGCCTGTATTAGACAAGAATGGGACAACATTCCTATTCCTAAACTTGAGCAACTTGTCTCCTCAGTCCCCAGACGTTTGCAGACTGTTATAAAAAGAAGAGGGGATGCCACACAGTGGGAAACATGGCCTTGTCCCAACTTTTTTGAGATGTGTTGATGCCATGAAATGATTTTATTTTCCCTTTAAAATTATACATTTTCTCAGTTTAAACATTTGATATGTCATCTTGAATCAGAATCAGAAAGAGCTTTATTGCCAAGTGTGCTTACACACACAAGGAATTTGTCTTGATGCTGAAGCTTCCAGTGCACATATACAATACAATACAACACAACATGAACACAAATATGAAAAATAGTACAAAATAAAATAAAGGTATGTGTAATATATATATATATTCAACTGTTCAAGAGGGAAATGGCCTGTGGGAAGAAACTGTTCCTGTGCCTAGTGGCCAGTGATCGGAGTCGCAAAGAGTTTGAAAACAGGAAGTGTCCAGGGTGAGCGGACTCTGTGCTGATTTTACCTGCCCTCTTCCTCACTCTGGAAGAGTACAGGTCCTGGAGGGTTGGCAGGGGGTCACCAATAATCCTCTCTGCAGTCCGGATTGTACGATGTAGTCTCCTGATGTCAGATTTGGTAGCTGAACCAAACCAGACAGTGATGGATGTGCACAAAACAGACTCAATGACAGCCGAGTAGAACTGGATCAGCAGCTCCTGTGGGAGGTTGAACTTCCTCAGCTGACTGAAGGAAGTACAGTCTCTGCTGGGCCTTTTTTACAATGGAGTCAATGTGATTGTCCCACTTCAGGTCCTGAGAGATGGTGGTGCCCAGGAACCTGAATGACTTCACTGCTGCCACTGTGCTGTTCATGATGGTGAGTGGGGGCAGAGCAGGGCTGTTCCTCCTGAAGTCCACTATCATCTCCACCATTTTGAGCGTGTTGAGCTCAAGGTTGTTATAACTGCACCAGACAGCCAGCCGTTCAACCTCCAGTCTGTAAGCAGACTCATCACCGTTTTGGATGAGGCCGATGACGGTGGTGTCGTCTGCGAATTTCAGGAGCTTCACAGAAGGGTCTTTAGAAGTGCAGTCATTGGTGTACAGGGAGAAGAGCAGTGGGGAGAGAACACACCCCTGGGGGGTTCCAGTGCTGGTAGTGAGAGTCCTGGATGTGAGTTTCCCCAGGCTCACTCGCTGCTGCCGGTCTGTCAGGAAGCTGGTGATCCACTGACAGATTGAGGATGGCATGGAGAGCTGGGTCAGTTTAGCTGTAAGAAGATCAGGCATGATGGTATTGAAGGCCGAACTGAAGTCCACAAATAAGATCCTTGCATAAGTCCCAGGTCTGTCGAGATGTTGCAGGATATAATGCAGTCCCATGTTGACTGCATCATCCACAGACCTGTTTGCTCTGTAGGCAAATTGAAGAGGATCCAGCAAGGGTCCAGTGATGTCCTTCAGGTGGGCCAGAACCAGTCTTTCAAATGACTTCATGACCACAGATGAGGAGAGGAGGAGGGGGGAGGAGAGGAGAGGTGTTGGGGGATGTGTGAAGTGCAGATCAGAGCGGGTGTGAGGTGTGAGATTGGGTTTCTCAAACCCATTCTTTATTGTGGTGTAGCAGTGGTCAAGAATATTACTGTCTCTGGTGGGACATGTAATGTGCTGTCTGTATTTTGGCAGTTCACGGGAGAGATTTGCTTTATTAAAATCCCCAAGAATGATTAAAAGAGAGTCTGGATACTTTTGTTCAGTCTCAGCTATTTGTTCAGCCAGCTGTTGTAATGCCATGCTGACACACGCGTCTGGAGGAATGTAAACATTCACGAGAATAAGCGAGAAAACTCCGCGGTGAATAGAAAGGTTTACAGTTTATGAAGTGGGCCTCTAGGTTAGGAGAGCACATCTTCTTCAGCGTTGTTACATCTGAACACCAACGTTCGTTGATGTAGAAACACAAACCTCCACCTCTCGTTTTCCCGGTTAGTTCCATGATGCGATCTGCTCGGAACAGCTGGAAGCCCGGCAGATGTAGTGCGTTGTCCGGTATGGCTTCACTCAGCCAGGTTTCAGTGAAGCACAGTGCAGCAGAGTTGGAAAAATCCTTGTTAATCCGGGTGAGGAGAAGCAGTTCGTCCGTTTTATTAGGAAGAGAGCGGAGATTAGCAAGATGAATACTGGGAAGAGGAGTGCGGAGGCCGCGCGCGCGGAGTTTAACCAGCGCACCGGCTCGCTTCCCCCGCTTGCGTCTGGCCGCGTGATTTAAAGAAACAGTCGCGACTCCAACGAGGATATCAAACAAAACGTCTGAATAATCAAAAACTGCAGACATATTGTCTGGTTTGTGTTTCCTAATATCCAGTAGTTCGTCTTTGGTGAAACTGATCGGAAAAGAATGACTAAAAGCAGAACAAACAAACAAAAACAAAACAATAGCCGAAGAGCTCCACACCGAAGCAGCCATCCGCGGCGCCATCTTGTGTTGATAATATCTATGTTGTGTTGATAATATCTTGTGTTGATAATATCTATGTTGTATTCTGAATAAAATATTGAAATTTGAAACTTCCACATCATTGCATTCTGTTTTTATTCACAATTTGTACAGTGTCCCAACTTTTTTGGAATCGGGTTTGTACATTATTTTCCTGATGGATAAAAATAGAGCATGATGGAAAATGTATGCTTATTCAGTCAAACTGATGGATAAGGATTAATTGAAGTGTATTTGGAATGATTTGTTCCAGACTTTTTGATTTGGAGTTCCCCAAACCAGAAGTGCCACCCATAATTTAAAATGCTGTAGACTCGTTTGGAAAAGGTGGATAGTCGTCCCTGCAAATTAAACTGGGATAGAGTAAAGTTTGTTTGTTTAAAAAAATAAAAAAAAGCTTTCCCAGCCCATTCCTCCACTAGTAATTCCAACCACAGTTTTTCCTTCAGCATGTTTGGTTTAGTCTTCTCACAAAGACAGGAAGTACTGAAATCACAATAGTTCTGAGTGGGCATGGGGGCGGAGCACATTGGTGAAAAGATCCCCCCTATACAGCCCACCTTGGATTTTTTTTTCCCCTAGTGAGGGTCACAGTCCACTGCTCCTCACTGGCGTCCCGGCCGGTTCCTCGGACTGTAATGCTTTTGTGCACAGACCACTTTTCCCACACACCCCTTACCAAATACGCCCCTTCAGACCAGTGCTGGCCCCTTCTTGCCCAAACAAGAAAAAAAAAAAAAAAAAAAAAAAACTAAACAAACGCAGAGCTGGATCTATTTAAAGAAGCCTCCATTTCCTAATTTAGCCCCATCTAAAGAAAACAGACATGCAAGACTGGGTTCTTTAGAAGCGGTTCAGTAATATTGAACTGCTTACAATGCAAGACCTGGTTAAAATATACCCATGTTCTCCAACAAATAACAAAGGAACACAGCTGCATTACCTCGTTTCCATGCATGTTTCCCACATATTTGAATTCCGGGATACCCGTTCTGTGTTCTCTGGGATGTTGACCCAGTATTAAGACCCAAAGTTCTCTTCCTAGAAAGACAGAACGTAAATGTTAATCGTCTGCAAACAAATGTTTCAATTAGTGAATCTGTGCATTTGCAACTGAATTAAGTATTGTTGATCTTGTGCCGGTCACATGATAAATCTCTCACTGTTTTCGGAGTTAACCAGATACTCAAATAATGTTTTTGCACAGTTTAGGCAGGCACCTGGCAACCCAATACCATGTAATCTCACGTCTACCTCTTATTCACTCTATTTGTCAGTCTTTGTCTCTCAGAGGACTACTGAATATGGAGATCTCACATTCACTGAGCAAGTTAAAGCATGCTTGCTTCAAAAATAAACTATAAGAAAGAAATCTTCAAGATGAGCTTGAAAAGAGAAATGTAGAAAATCATTTAATTTAAAATGAAATTTATTCCTGTGATGGCAAAACTGAAATTATATCCTGCAATTGAGATCCAAGCAGCCAATTCAATTCAATTCAATTCACATTTATTTGTATAGCAGTTTTCATAATACATATAATTTCAAAGCAGTTTTACAGACAACACATGTGTGTATCTACAATACAATTTAGAGTTAGATCTGCTATCAGGTTATCCAAATAATGCATTTCAGAAATGTACACATGTGAAAATGTTAGGACACCCTATTGAATTCCATGGTTTTCTGTATCAGGACATAATTAAAAAATCTTAATTTAGAAAATAAAACCTCAGATGAACAACAACACATGACATATCACACCTTGTCATTATTTATTTAGCAAAAAATAAAGCCATAAAGAAAGGGATATAAATTTCCATCAGCAATGATCTTAGAGAAGCAATTGTTGCTACCATCAATCTGGGAAGGGTTGCAAGGCTGTTTCCAAACAATTTGAAGTCCATCATTCTACAGTGAGGAAGATTATTCACAAGTGGAAGACATTCAAAACACACCAATCTTCCCATGAGTGGACGTCCCAGCAAATTCACCCCAATATCAGACTGTGTAATGCTCAGAAAAATGTAAGACATCCCAAGAACTACACCTCACACTCTACAGGCCTCAATGTTAAAGTTCATGACAGTACAATTAGAAAAAGATGGGTCAAGTATGGCATGTTTGGAAGGGTTGCCAGGAGAAAGCCCCTTCTCTCTAAAAAAACAAAACATGGCAGCATGGCTTAGTTTGGCTTAAGTTGCATCTGAACAAACCATAAGACTTCTAGAACAATGTCCTTTGGACAGATGAGACCAAAGTGGAGATGTTTGGCCATAATGCACAGCGCTACATTTGGTGAAAACCAAAAGAGCATATCAGCACAAACAAATCATACAAAAAGTCAAGCATGCTGGTGGAGGGGTGATGATTTTGGGCTTGTTTTGTAGCCACAGGACCTGGGCACCTCACAGTCATTGAGTCGACCATAAACTCCTCTGTGTACCAAAGAGAGTCAAATGTGAGACCAGCTAAAGCTTGGCCAAAATTGGGTCATGCAACCGGACAATGATTCTAAGATCACCAGCAAATCTACAACAGAATGGCTGAAAAAGAAAGTGTTGCAATGGCCAGACCTCATCCTGACTGAAATGCTGTGACGAGCTGTGCATAAACAAATGCCCACAAACCTCAACAAACTGAAGTAGTGTTGTAAAAAGTGGACCACAATTCCTCCAGAATGATGCGAGAGACCGAGAAATCATGCAGAAAATGATTACTTCAAGTTATTTCTGCTAAAAGTGATTCTACAGGCAATTGAATATGGTGTCACCCATGGTTTTTCCATCTTGACTTTATTTTTTTGCAAATTAAACACAGTGTAATATTTCATGTGTTGTTCATCTGAGATTTTATTTTCCAAATTTTAAGACCTGCCAAGCACTAGATTGACCCTCTTTTTTATTATGTCCTGATACAGAAAACCATGGAATTCAATAGGGTGTCCGGACATTTTCCCATGACTGGACGTATACAAAATTCACGCACTTAGCTAACATAATGTATTAATTTTAGGCAGAAACAATGAGCTAATTGAAGTAACTATTACAAGTTGTTAACAATGATAATACATATAGAAAACATATGTAGCATTGGTGCATATTGAGCTAAACATTTAAAATCTAACAACTGTTTTAGCCTATGAATAGAAATGTTAAGCGACTAGCAGTAGCCTATTCAGGGATATAAACGCAACTAAAGCCATTTTTAGCATATTAGACATAATTAAGAATTAATTTGCACATATTGTGAATGAATTTGGTTACACTTTCCTGACAGCCTTTCATTAAATTCACTTGTAATGCATAGATAGACCTACACTACAAAAGGTAAGATGTCTGTCTTTGACAAGTGTATTCATAGGTTGTGGTTAGGACAGTCACTTAGTCTATTTATAAAAATAAAAAATATTTTCTCTTTTTGACAAGAAACCGCTGCAACCTTTGTATATTGATACAGTACATCCATTGCTGGATACCTGGGAGGACGCTTTCAATTCTGCACATGGGGGCCATCCGGGACATCCCCAGGCACCAAAGGTATGGGTACTATTGTGGCCTCCTAACTAATCTGTGGTGTGTGTGGTCCATGTAAAGCTCTCTGAGGTGTGGGCTTTTCACTCTTACTAGGGGGCCTCTCTCCAAGTCCACAATAGTTTCTTTAGTCTTGTAGACACTGTTAGAAAGAGTGTCAGGTTCTCTACCTCTAACAGATGTTCTCTAACAAAAATTCTTGTAATATTACTGGATTAACTCTTCTGGTAAAGGCAATCACCACCAAAATGCCATTAAATGTACAAAAATTGTAGCGGAATACCAACAATTTAAAAATAAATAAATAAATAATAATAATAATGGTGGAACACAAAGCTTTTGGAATGCGCATTTTTGGAATGCAGTTTTGTTCATGATGTCACACAGTATATGAAATTTACTTGTAAGTCTAATTGCGCCAAACTCTGACAGGGTCAAACTCTTTGAAAGCAGACTTCTTGGCAGTACGTCAGAGCATCGCAACCTTGTACGTGCTTGAACGTGCATGCTGATATTATGGCTTTGTTCCCACATACCATCGATGGAGCACTTTAACAGCTTGTTTTGGCATCGTCAGCACTGATTTGAGGACATTTTGACAGTGAGTCCTGTTCACGCACAACCTCCAAACGGGGGAGAGAAAAAAATAATAATAATAATTTACATCTCCACATTGTCATCTGTAAAGTTGATGGTCTTCTGGTCCAATATGCTCCAATATACTGTAATAAAATCAGCCCTGCTATTAACACACCTGGACTCCCAAAGTAGGAGTGATCTTGGGTGTTTTTTGTGAGATTTAAATTTGACTCCTTGAAGTGGGCATGCTATGAAATTTCACCCCATTTATTTTCTAAATGCAAGATATAGATCTTATGGTGGACAATTAATCTGTTCATGTGTTTAATTTGCCCAACACAAAATGTCATAACTGGACCTTCTGGTGAAAAGGACAGATGATGTATGCCGGACTTCTTCAATCATTTATTCTGCTTTAACCTCACCCCTGTTTATTTGCCTCCACTTTTGAGTGCAATGTCCACATCTGAAAATCCAATCAACAACCAAAGCATAGAACCAAGTTAAAGGTGTGCAGCATGACTATATTAGATGGTGAAAGATTAAAAGGTTGGGCAAACATTTAACAAATGCTGGGTTAAAACAACCCAATTGCTGGGTTTGTCCATTTTCAACACAACTTGGGTTGTTTTTAACCCAGCATTTTTTAGAGTGTAGTCCTGGTTTATCGTATTGTGATAAGATATATTTTTTGCCATAACAGCCACTTCTAGAACCAAGTAAATTTTTTCTTTTTGATAACCTGTTACACTCAGATGTAGTTACGATAAGAAAACATCTGCCGCTACTTCCACTTCATTGCGACTTCAACAGAGGCTACAAAGAGTCAACCGCCTTATTACACAAATTACAAGAGCCGCTACATGAGGGGGAAAAAATGGAGGAAGTGGCATTTCCTACCAGAAATCCAATTACTGCTGTTTATCAAAAAAGACAAAATGATGTGCAGAATTATCAATGCTTAAAGGATTTCTGTAGTGTAATCTTGATTAAGCCAACGATGTTGCCAAATGACAACTGGCATTTGTCTGGGTTGATAATCACCCTACAAGCGCTTTAGCTAATTAGGCCCAACTAATCAAGCATATGAAACATAATATTACATCAGTGATAATCAGTCTGCCTCCACCCCCGTTCTTACCCTGGTGGGCAACTGTAACACTGATTAGGCCGAGACAGGGCAAATCAACAAACAAGGATGGTCTTCCAGGCTAAGCAGCTGGTGTCCTAGATTACCTCTAGCCAGCTCGGGTCTCTTATTTCCTGGCCTTAAATAGGCGACACGGTGGGATTAGGACAAGGGGTTAGCTTGACGGCAAGAGCGCACAATGGCTACACAATCTCCTTGAGGTCTGAAGTGATTGGAGAAATAGGCTTTACAATCGGCCAGTAACAAAGGCTCCCAAGAGATGAAAGATGGAAACAACTTCATTAAGGGTTGCTTTCTTGAAGTGTGACTCCATCAGCTAAATCAAATGGTATGGTACCACAGTGTCCTTGGATTAGCTTTGGGCACTACCTGCATTAGTAGAAAGAGATCTTTAACGGGGGAAGCAGAGGTTTACTTGAGGTTTTAATCAACTAAAGTGGGCCCAGGGGTCAGCCTTGGGGCACTCCGCTGGTCTATAGATGAAGTAAATGAGATTTGGTCTGAAGCATATGGAGGACCACCCTTATAAAAACAGAGGTTGAGAGAACGTGTACAGCGTGATATTAGCATCTAAATCAGATGGAGAAAACATAGAGAGAGAGAGAGAGGAGAGAGAGGGAGAGAGAGTTGGCAGCAGATGTGTTCTGCTCAATGATGTTTTTGTGCTGAGCCAAAAGAGCAACTTGATCCACAAACAGAATTAACTTAAAATGTCACGGACTAGCAGCACCTTCACCAAAGATAAGCCAATGTCTCCATCACTCTGCAATCGTAAACAACATAGCCGTGAGCTAGGCGGCCACAGTAACTCAACAAAATTACTTCATTAAACGGGGAAAAAAAAACAGGGTATGAATGGCAGGGAGTGGATAAATCACTCAGTTTCTCAACTTTTATGTCTTACCCCGTAATCAACACCAAACCTGTATTACACAGGATATATTTAGAATTCTCATTTATAAGAATAAAATAGCCTTTATCAAAAAAATAAAAATAAAATAAAAATAAAAATAAATATTAAACACTTATTCCTTTCAAAATGAAACTGCAAATAAATATATTCTGTAATTTTATAATATTGGCTTGACTGTCTGGGAGATTGAGAATGAAAATATGATTTATCAATCATAATTGTGTCATTTTAATTAATAATAATAATAATAATAATAATAATAAAATAAATAAATACAAAAATAAATAAATTGCATAAGCAAACTATCCTATATACATACATTACTGTTCGGGGTCAGGGTACATTAAGTTTGGGGTCAGTAATATTAATACTTTTATTCTGCAAGGTCGCATTTAATAAATCAAAATGAATAGTAATGACTGTTTTTTTTTAAATGTTTTTAAAAATATTAAGCAGCACACTTGTTTTCTACATTGATAGTAATGTTTGAGCAACAAATCAGCAGATTAGAATATTAGAAGGAAAATAAAAACACTATATTTACTACACTACACTATATTTTTGATCAAATAAATACATCCTCTGTAAGAATGACTTTTCAAAAACATTAATTTACTGAGCCAAAACTTTTAAAACTTGGTAATGTTATTTATTTTATTTTTTTTTACATTAGCCTAATATTTGTATATTAGGCTAATATTCTAAAAGTGGTAAGTGCTTTAAGTGCTCTGGTTGGGAATCGCTGTCATACAGGACCAGGATGAGCAACACTAAAATAAGCAAAAGCCTCAACCCTTAGCATGGAATCTTAAGGATGCCGGGAAATCTTTTTATTTCTTGTAGGCTTGTTGTGATAGTCAGTGTTGCCGGTGTTATCAGTGTTCAGGCGAAATACCGGTTACATCACTTGCCCACTGCAGCACCGCCCCCACCGTCGTTTTAATTTTTATAGTAATAAAATCATGTAGTTCAGTTAGAGAATAGACACTACAATTAAAAACTAAACAGGCACTACAATTAAAAACTGAACGTGTCTGCTCAATACAGTGTGATCCTTCATCACGAGAGCGAAGAGCTGACAGACAATGATTGTGGAAGATTTGGTTTCAAAGCGAAATATAAAAGCGCCTATTTAAGGGAGTTTGTCATTGTACTGTTTTGTTGTTTTTCATTAAAGCTGCAGTCCGTAGTTTTTCCTCTTTGTCGCCATCTTTGTTTGAAATCTGCAACTGCAGTTATTCGTGGAATGATCAACTTTACGTGAATTGTGCCTCAGCACAGCACAGCGCGGATGAATCCAATGTTTTGAGGAGGATGTGCGGCTGTCAGGAGAAGAGCTGTCTCCGCACCGGTGTGGATACTGTCATTCAGAATCACAGATTCTACTGTTTGAAAGTATGACCAATAAGAATTTTCACCGGAAAATGTCATCTGAACAAGTTAACATCCACTTTTGTTCTGACCAACAAAGGGGAAGTTAAATCGCAATGATTAAATCTTACAATCACTTATCATATTACGTCAAACCGTGCAAATTATACTTTGTTTTCAAATGTTAACAACATTAGTATTACGTGACTACATAAAGGCACAACAAAGAAAACTCTGTAACTGTATGAATTAAGTGAACAAGTGTGCTACCATTACATAATTGAACCATTGAAATGTCTTAACGTTACCTGTCCAGCAGAAAAAAACAAAAAACATAAAAAAAAACACAGAGTTCATGCCACCTTCCAAAAGCCCTTTTTATCCTTGTTTTCACATGGGCCCGGTTGCAATCTCTGTTTTTCTACAGCCACTCTGAAGTCTGAAGTCTTTTGCATTTTAAAACTGGTGAATCTCCAGTTGTCACAGGTGATTGTAGTTTGAACCTTTCTGGATCCGCCATCAAATTGATAAGTTTAATTATATCAAGTGTTGAGAAAAGGCTATAAATCTCCACCTCCAACATCCTCACACGCATTATAGCCTACTAGCCGGGACTCCTTCTTTATGTGTACGGATGTGACGTAATGACGCGAAGATATGCTCGAACTTCCTGCAGAAAACATTATTACAAGCTTACAGTTGAAGCTAAGGTAAGGAGATAGATTTGAACACTGGCTGGTTATGAGGCAGATTTTTAACCCCAAAAAAGTTACGGACTGCAGCTTTAAGAATAATAAGCTAATGAACCCACCGT
>CM031946.1:15830671-15958171 GCA_018749465.1 Paracanthobrama guichenoti
AGGGATATTATTACATTCATCTGCAACATCTATTTGCGAAATTTACACAAAATGTATGGGGGAAATTAATGTTTTTAATTTTACAGGCACTTTTAATGTTTTGAATTATTTGTATCTTATTTATTTATTATTATTTGCATTCTTCTTATTATTATTTTAATAAAGTTATCCTAATGTACCTCCTGGTTATATTTGTAAATCTAAATCTTAAAAAAAAAAAAAAAAAACTGCTGATGTTTTCAGACTCATAAAAATCTTTGTTGCACAATAAGCTCTCTAATGAACGGCCAAGCAATACGTTTGAACCTGTTGCATGCATCAGTCAGTATTTGCCTGCCCTCAAACTGTGCAACACTGTGTGCTCTTCTGCAGGAATACATACAGAGAGGAATTTAACTCACAGAAGACACCTATAGGAAAACATTGTCATGATTGTGTTAATGCTGCACCACAGCTGTGTTACCTTCAATAGACTGGCCGATGCTGTGTAGATGTGTGATCTCAGGATATGTCCTGTTGATGTCTTTCAAGTACTGCTCCATTTCCACACTGTTATGATAGCGTAACTCCAGACAGTGAATGGATGACAGCCAGGACCACAAGTACAGGCAGAGAGTGAAGACGATCATCCTTTGAGCCAAAACAATAGAAACGTGCAGGAAACACTTCCTGAAACGGAAAATAGAGACGACAAATGAGTTGATGTGCCCTTATTATCCCATTGTCTGTCAAACACGGATACCACATATTTTTTAAAGTCTGGCGGTTTAGAAAGACATTCAATAAATATAACACTCAATCAATCAAATGTATTGACTATGTAAATGCAGTAAATTCAGTACTATAGCATTAAAATCATGCTTATACCATAGAACCACCACATACATTTTTGTAAGGGCATTTATTCATTGCATGATAGATAGATAGATAGATAGATAGATAGATAGATAGATAGATAGATAGATAGATAGATAGATAGATAGATAGATAGATAGATAGATAGATAGATAGATAGATAGATAGATAGATAGATAGATAGATAGATAGATAGATAGATAGACAGACAAATAGACAGTCAGACAGATAGACAGACAGATAGATAGATTGACAGACAGACAGACAGACAGACATACAGATAGATAGATAGACAGACAGACAGACAAACAGAGAGATAGATAGATAGACAGATAGATAGACATACAGACAAATAGACAGTCAGATAGATAGACAGACAGATAGATTGACAGACAGACAGACAGATATAGATAGATAGATAGATAGACAGACAGACAGACAGACAGACAGACAGACAGACAGACAGACAAAGACAGTCAGACAGACAGACAAACAGAGAGAGACAGATAGACAGATAGACATACAGACAAATAGACAGTCAGATAGATAGACAGACAGATAGATTGACAGACAGACAGACAGACAGACAGATAGACAGACAGAGAGACAGATAGATAGACAGACAGACAGACAAAGACAGTCAGACAGACAGACAAACAGAGAGATAGATAGATAGACAGATAGATAGACATACAGACAAATAGACAGTCAGATAGATAGACAGACAGATAGATTGACAGACAGACAGACAGACAGACAGATAGATAGATAGATAGATAGATAGATAGATAGATAGATAGATAGATAGATAGATAGATAGATAGATAGATAGATAGATAGATAGATAGATAGATATATAGATAGTATCAATTGACAGACAGACAAATAGACAGTCAGTCACACAGAGAGACAGATAGACAGACAGACATTTCAATTGATAGACGGTCAGACAGACAAATAGACAAATAGACAGTCAGTCAGTCAGTCAGTCAGACAGACAGACAGACACAGATAGATAGATATACGTATCAATTGACAGACAAATAGACAGTCAGTCACACAGAGAGACAGATAGACAGACAGACAGACATTTCAATTGATAGACAGTCAGACAGATAGACAGACAGATACAGATATACAGATAGATAGACAAATAGACTCATACAGAGAGAGATTCAGACATACAGACATATCAACTGATAGACAAACAGTCAGACAGATAAAGAGAAAGACAGACAGATATAAATATCAATTGAGAGTCAGACAGATAGATAGAGACAGACAGACATAGGGTGAATTCAGATGATTAGGACACTTTTTGCCATTGAGATGACTTGGAAAGTGTCCCAATCACCCCAATTCCCCTACATACATCAATTGACAGACAGACAAATAGACAGTCAGATAGATAGATCAACAGTAATGTAATAATATCATGCTTTAAACTCTGTTAAGTCACAGGTTGTGTTTGTTTCGATATGTATGCTTGCCTTTCCAGTGGAGCACTGTATCTCTGAATAAACTACAATACTGCTGCGGCCAAAACAAGCACACCTATTATACTCATAAATGCTGTCTAGCCATATCTTAAAAAACAAACAAAGAAAAAAATGTACTGTGGTGGATCGATGATACAGCGATGGCATCATTGTATACATAATATATTTTACATATCACAATATTTTAAAAGAATATCATCTTTTACCATTGTACTGTGCATGTTTGATTTCTGGTTGGTTAGTTGTTTGATGCAAATCTCCCATTTAATTCATATACAGTAAGTATGAGTAACAAATTAACTATCAACAAATAACTAAAACAGCACTTCAATTAAAAAGTAATGCACCAAAATATATATATATATATATATATATATATATATATATATATATATATATATAGAGAGAGAGAGAGAGAGAGAGAGAGAGAGAGAGAGAGAGAGAGAGAGAGAGAGAGAGAGAGAGAGAGAGAGAGAGCAGTACATCGTAAAATAATTCACTGTTAAAAGTTTACACGTTATACTTAATATTAATGAGTAGCCTAAATGAGCAGCTTTACCTCTTGTGCGTTGTTTGTTCTCCGGCACCGTTTAAGACCTTCTCCTGATTGTACAGTTACTCCACTGTCATTATAACATCTCACATCATGTTGATAAAGTTCTTATGTACTCCTGCTGTTCGTGTCATTGATGAAATGAAGGTGTCTTGTTCCATGCCGCAGTGAGTTACTGCCTCAAGCCTCGTGTGTTTGGTGTAGTGACTAGTGAGTGGAGGCGGAGCGCACACACACACGCGCGCGCGCAAACACACACTGGATCAGTCACACTTTAACCCGGTGTGTTTGTTAAACAGTGAACTACTGTATCTAGTTAAACTGTACATTGTACATGTATAATTCAGCAGTCAGTACAGAGACAGGTATTAACTCAAGATCACTTTGCATATTCCATTATTACTTGGCATTTTGACCAGGAGATCAGGAGTCTTGATATATTTGCATAGTCTACTGTTGAATGATGTACATTGATTTATCCATTGTTACTGCCATATTATGCAAATACCATTTGCAACACAAAGGAGAAAGAAAATAAAATGACTTGCAACTGTATAATTTAATTCCATGTATGTGGAGCCTATTCATTAACACTATAGGAAGATCTCTTGAATTTTGCTGTCAAATTCAAGGTGTAGCAGAGTCCCTCAGGGCGACAGCGCAGCCGGATATATGGCATACCTGTTTCTGCAAGCTCATTCTTTACCGCTGAGTTTACCCTTACCTGTGTAATTACGCAAAGTGAGTAGATTACTGAAAAATACATGTGTACTATTGTGCAAAAGATCACATAAATCGATCATGAAGTAGTTGCAAATAAACTAAGACACATTTGCATTTCTTCATTGTTCTTTATAATAATCTAAAAAGCTGCTTTAGCTTGGTCCAGTTCAGGTTTCTTGGATAACTTCAAAGGTCTCAAGAGCTCTCTGGAAGAAAAAAGGTCATTTCCCCACAAACTTAAACCTATCCGTTTCAAAGAAAAATGAGTCACACAAGTATTTGCTGTTTTTCTAATAACAGAAGGTGGCCTACTGTCCTATACACAAACTTGACTGTATAAGTAAACATAAGTGATGTTTTCGTACACGAGTCCAATACTCCAAAAAATGGTTAATAGCTTATCATTAAGGTGCTGTCACATGTACCGTTGTTAAGGTAAGGTCACATTAACGAAATTCCGCTAGCAAAAGCAATCATTAGCCATTCTCGGTAATGCAGTGATGTTTGAAGCACAGCTCAAACTGAAGCCACTTTTTGGTCAACGCACCAAATTTGCATGGCCATTTGCAAGAATTTTCACGTGAATTCCTATCGAAATGAGACTGGATTTCGCCCAGGAAAATTCGCAAACAACAGTAAATGTGACCACACCATTTCAATTAGAATCCATTCGATTGGGAATTTTGTGTGAGGGTCAAGGATTTCCCCATGAAGATCTCGCAACGTTGGTCACGCAAATTTGCCGCGTTGACCAACAGAAATATGCTTGGTTTGAAAGTGACTTCTGTGTGAGCTGTGGCGAATATGGTCGCCATGATTTTGGCAAGTATGACATGGGTCATATTTTGTTGATCCTGGAACAACATTCCTGCCTGAAAATGTAACTATATCCCTACCCCTAAACCTAACCTCATAAGTTATCCCTAAAATCAAAGGGGAATGATAGGATGTAGAAGCACCGAACCCTGGTTATAAAAATTATATAATCATATAATCATATAATTATATAAAGATTATATAATCACTGTAAACTGACATAACTTGTCTCTCAAATATGACTGGTTGATTGGAATGTTGTTCCAGGATCAACAAAGATCTAGGAACATGTTGTATCATCTCTTCGCATCATTTCCACACCTTTACTCTTAGTAATACTAACAGCAAAAGATGCTGTCAGGAAACCAGGTTGTACCTGTGTTCTGGGTGGTTGTTAGGGCGTTGCTAAGCTGTTGCACGGATGTTGGGTGGTTGCATAAAGCTAGTTTCTAGATATAGTTTGCTCCTTGAAAGTGGGGTTTTAACTCTTGAGTTTAACTGTAGATTAAGGTGCCGTGATTCAGATGATTCTTGAGTAACTTGTTTGTAGTGATGGGCGATTCTGAAACACTGCTTCATGAAGCTTCAAAACCTTTACGAATCTTTGGTTTCAAATCAGTGGTTCAGAGCGTGTATCAAACATGGTTTCAGTAAATGAGGCTTGGTTACATAGCTGTTTATAAATGTTTCGAAATTTCAATGGTTCGCTGCTGGGGGGCGATGATCTGTGAACCCATAAATCATGCGGATTCACTGAGATCATCCCCCCAGCGGCGAACCATTGAACAAGTGTCTGTGGGTTTTACCTGATCTCTAAACAGTTTTATACATTTGTACACGTTTTAATTAGACATTAGTATAGTTAAAAGGAATGATAGTAGTTAATAGTCTCTTATTGGCCTGTTTAGCTAAGGAATCCATGGAACCAAGCCCTGCAAATTGCGAAACGGTGAATCATTTTGCGAAGCAATTGGTTTGATTGATTCAAAGCTTTGTTTCTCCCATCCCTACTTGTTTGTTTGCACCATCTAAATAATGTAATCAGGAAATCTGTCCGGTCACAATTGGTTGTGGTTTTGTTTCATGTCCTTTTTTTCTTGTAGTTTTCATAGTCATGTTCCTGTCATGTGACTTCTTTGCCCTCATGTGATCGTGGGTGCGTCTCAATCAGCTCCATGGTTCAGTAGTCAGGGCGCTGATCAGTGAATAACTCAGTGGGCTGATTCCCTGAATAGTGCCGACTACTGAACCATGGAGCTGATTGAGACGCACCCCATGTCTTGTGCTTCCATAGTCTTATTATCAGGTTCTAATTGGTTCCCTTGTTTCATGCGGCATGTTCTCATTCATTGCTTTCAGGTGTGTCTTGTAATATATAAAACCTCATGTTACTGTCTCTTGTCTTTCTTTGTTCCCTGTAACGGCTGTTTATGTTCATGTTTGTTCCAAGTTATTGTTTTGTGTCACTACTGATTTTGGAACAAACTGTAAATGGGTTCAGTTCAACTCGCCTTCAATGGACTGATCATTACACTGTCTCCATTTAAGCCCATAATTCCAGTCTCAGTGTAAAACCCTATATAATAGCTCTTCAACATTAGTCATGACAGCTGCAATCTAATCTCATATTGTGCTTCATGTATGAAACACTGAGAGTGTGTTCATGCATGTGGATATCGCTTCGACGTCTGAAGGTGTTCACTGGCATGTGTCTGTACACATCCACATCTGGTGAGAGGTTTCTAGGTATGTGATACACTACACAAAGGGGGATACAATAAGTAAATAAAACCCAATTCTGTCATTTTACTTCAATATTGAACTATCATTTTTGTTCAAGACCTTGAAGAAAATTCTTCAAACTGTCAAATTTTTGTTTCAAAACTAGCTCGGTCTAGCTGAGACCAGTTAGACCAGCTTAAACCACATCAGACCATCAAACCACCTTAGGCTGATTAAAGTGGTTTCTTTCATTTGGGTCTTTCTCTTTATTTGGCCTTAGCAAATTTGGCTACATAAATCAACAGGATGCCTATAAATTTGTCATCTTAAAAACTCGACAACAAATAGTTTCCAGTGACCTGAAGTCTCCTCTAGTCGTCATATGTTTGTTCCAGAAAAAAGGTATGCATGACACACACACACACACACACACACACACACACACACACACACACACACACACACACACACACACACACACACACACACACACACACACACACACAGTTAAATTTCAACACCAGGCAACTGTTTCGGTTCTTATGACATAGCGAAATTAGACTTTCTAACTTTTCAAGAGGTGGCTGTAGACTGTTTTCATACTAAATGAGATGCACAGCTGGAGAACGAACTCAAACATTTTCCACATCAATGTTTTGCTGAGACAAAGAGGTTTGAAAACAATGGTCTAGGCTGTCTTTATCATGAGATAATAAACATGAACCATTTTTATTAAGTAGTATTAGCTCAGGTTACAAATATCTATTGTTTTCAACACAATACAGTGTTTTGGAAATAATCATGAGAAGTTTAAATATTAAAGTTTAGGAACTAAAAAGCGTTATAGTGCCATACTCTTCAAACTCACTTTTTTTATCTTAAAGGTTTTAAATAAATGGCAAATAAATATATTTCTAAGTCAATAGTAATATATAACAAAAATTAAACATTTATACTGAGCGTCATTTTTGGACCCACACCACCCTTACCTACAGCTTCATGAATGTTTTAGTTTGAAAGTGATCTCTTGTATCAAATTGCACAATGCGTTCAAGCAGATGGAGACATCTGGTGGTTGTAATAAGTACGCACATTCAAATATTTTGCAGTCTTTAGAATTGAACGACATCTCTCATATTACATTCATTAAACTATTGAGATGCCAGAACACAATGACACATTTTATACTGTCACACACACAAACAAAACAACGGCCACATTTCTTTTCTTTTTTTAAATCACCCCATGTTGTTTTATTAGAGAAGGGGAAATCTGATAATCAAGTTGCATTTAGTAGTTTAACAAAGACAATGTTCAATCCAACAATCTGAACTGGAATGCTGTCAAAATGAAGTGTGCTAAACCAGTTTATATACTGAAATGACAAGCCTGGAAGGAAACAATTGGGGCTAGAGCAGAGAATAAATTAGTTTGCTTGTCCATGAATAAGACAGTGTGTGTGTGTGTGTGTGTATATATATATATATATATATATATATATTTTTTTTTTGCTGTAGTGATGGCATCGAAAAGGGACACATTAGGAGTGTGTGTTGTGTGGAGTGTTCTGAAAGCATTTTGGGAATATTATGAAATTAATCCATCTGGTACATAATCAGTAGCAAATATACTGGTGTTGTGTGTAATATTAAAATGAATGTGTCAAATGAGTTGTGTTGCCATGCTATATAATCATGTCAAGTAGGCTGATAAAAAAAACAAAAAAACAAAGTTTCACTTAAAAACAGGTTAGTGGGTTAGGAGCTTAATCTAGTTTCCTAAATAAGTTTAGGAAATGGCACGGACTGAACAATTGATCAATAGATCTGTAGCGATTCAATGTGTTGATTGTTTAATGTGTAAAACCTGTGCTTTTTGTGAAATTGAAATTTGATAATCTTGCTGCTATAAAAAAGGTCTGTTCTTAGAAGAATTCCACTGAGTAACAGGTACAACCAACTTAACACAGCAGATGCATGCTACAACAAACTAGCAGCCATATTATTGAATTCTAACAGAGTTTTCAGTAACATAACTTGCACTGGGCATCACAGACATTTATTGGATGAATTTGGGTAAACTGGGCCACTTTTTCGACTGCCAAAAGTGGCCCAATGTACTTTATTTCACCCTATGTTACAGAGCTATCTGCTAGTGAACTCTATCAATCGGTTTGATCAGTTTTAACCTTGATGAACTGAAAATATAAGATCTACTTGCTGGTCAGTGCCTAACAGATTTTGAGTGCACATACCCCCTAAACTTCCCTTTCAACTTAAAATTAAATATCTGTATTTTTATATATAACCTCAAAAACAAGCCTTACAAACAAGGTTTTACTTTCATTTGAACACTGTAGTGATGCATTGAAATATTCTGTCTAACAGCAATTATGTTCACTGTTTTAGTTGTTCATAATTATACATACTGTATCTAACCTACACAAATCTTTGTTCTTAAAAATATATATTCACAATCAAGGAATAAAGTGTCCTCTAAAGTATGTGTTTATGTCTGAAATGCATTAAAAAAATAGATGATAATAGATCAGTAACTGAGTTTGTCCATAACTCTCCATTTAAATATCTCAGTGTACTATTTAAACAAACAGCAAAAACCTCTCTTTGCACATTTAAGCTCTGTTATATAACTCACATCGGCAGTTAATTATTATTTTTTACGGACAAAAGCAAAAAGTAAAATTCTTCAGTCAGTCTTTGATCAGTACAAATGCCTGAAACTGGCAACTCTTTGTTTAGTAAAACTTGCCAGACAAACAAACAAACAAACAAAACAGAATGCAAGAACATTAAACCAACACAAAACTGCTTGCTAGCCATCACTCATACAGTGTATCCCTCTATTTTGCTCTCTATCTGTCCCTCTCAGAGCAGCATGGACTCCTGCATTGCAAAGGCCTCCTGTGCCTGCCTGTAGTGCGCTCCTCCGAACAGCGGGGGGAGCTGTTGCCTGCTGGAGTGCTCTTGGAAGTGTCCTCTGAAATGGAGCATAGAGTCCGAGATATTTGCAGGGGGAAAGTTAAACTCCTGAACTGGGTGAACGGGAGACAGCTGAGCCTTCTGGAAGCTGGGAGATCGAGGTAGTCCCATAGGAGATCGCGGAGGCCCCGCCTCCATGTCCCCATACCAGCCCTCCCTCTGTCTGTGTGCCTCATAACGCAGTTCTGTGGGTGGGTAAGCAGGAGACCCCACAAGTCGGGTGGGCTGTCTCATGTAATACCCTCCCTCGCCAACACTGTCTATCTGGGAAGAAAGCTCAGCCGGAGCAACTCTGAGAGGGGGCATGTTTGCCGGTGGCTGTCGGTAGGTTAAGTAGCTGTTGTTCATCAGAGTTTTCTCAGGTGAAGGGTTGGATGAACCACGTCCTGTAGTCGCGTAAAATTGCTCAGCGTACGGCTGGCTGTATAGTCTGTCCTCAGGCCGAGAATCCGAAAGGTAGGAAGTGTAGACAGGTGTCATGCCAGGTGGATAGTGCAGAGGTGCACGAGGTTCTGGTTTGGATTGCATCATGCTCTGTTTGGGCATTCTAAAGGGAGAAACACCAGTTCCACCACTAGGAGGACGGGTGGGACTGCCTTGTCTCAAAGAAGGTCCAACATACGGTCGGGATGGGGGTCGAGATGGTGGTTTCTCCAGCTCTATGATTTCAATAACCTCTCCGTCTGGTCCTGGGACATTGTCGTATTGCGAGGCATTGGAAGCACGGTTGGAGCCTGGAATAAATGCGCGAGAATGGGGTCGGCGCTGTGCCCCGGTGGCTTCCTCTGGAGTTGGGGAGCTGGGCGAGGGTGGAGCACCCATAGTTAAACTCGACTGGCTTTCCCGTAGTGCCGCAGCCTTGACTGCTTCCAGTTTGCCCTCGGAAGGCTTGACCCAGCGAGGTGCAATGTCCCTGCGCATGCTGGATCTAGCATTGGAGTTGTGATTTGTCTGGTTCTGGGTCAACGCCTTCCCACCAACTGTTGCACTGCTGTTGGGCATGTGAGTTGGGACCCTTTCCTTTTGAGTGTCCACACCCCGTCCATCCCTCTCACTCTTGTCTTGATGAGGCACCTTGTCTAGTGAGCTGGGTGGCCGACTCTCTTGGTACCTCTCTGGTGTTCCATCAGTGATGGGACCAGACTCCACTCGTTTACTGATGCTTGCGGCAGGGCTCGGTCCACGAGGGGGTAGACCCGCACATGTCTGTCCGACAGGCTGCCCGTTAGCCATATGATTGGTTGCTGCTGCCGCTAATCTTGGAGGCTCAGGGGGAAGTTGACCTAATGGTTTCTTAGGAAACTCATCCTCCTTACCTGCACGGGTGACATACAGAGCAGCCAATCAGAGCCAACATCAACACAGAAATGCCAGGTATTAAAGACCCCATGAAAGCAAAACTTTATAAGCAGTCTCTCTCTACCTAGGAAACAGATCAAAATATTGAAGAAGACTCTTGCACTCAGGGGCATCTACAAATTTATGAACAATAAAATGGGAATGAGAATGAGAATGGGCCGCTGGAAAGCAAACTGCATTTCATGGAGTCTTTAAACCATAACAAAAAAAAAACACTGAAGTGCAACAGTCATGCAGCTGAATGTCTTTTAGAAGAACCAAACTGCCAAATAAAACAAGAGTTGACACTTCATTCAAAGGAAAACAAACCACAAACATCCACGGCTGGTGTCAAAATCAAAGCTCATATTGGGAACACTGAGGATTCAAGAAGCTAAAAAATACAAATAAAAATATTAACACAACACTTACAGTTCAAGCCTGACTGTGAACATACAAACCATGTGGAGAAAGGATGTGTTAGGTACGTTTTGAAACACACAGCATGTGCACGATATTCAAGTTCGCAGTGAAGGAAACTGAAGAAAACGTCAAGGGAATGATAAATGTTTACACACAGATACTGATGGTTGGGGCGGTTCTTGGTGTGCGTTGAGAAGGGGCTGTGAGGAACGGAAATGTCAAATACAAACAAACCTGTGAACACTTCCAAAGGTGCTAGTTTATCATACTTTGGTTCCAAAATTAAGATTTGCCAAGCACCAAAAGCAGGTTACAGGCCAAATGGCATGTATTGTTTAAATGGTTTCTCATTAAATCGAACATGAGCCCGGCTAAAAAAATTTTGCTAATGTTCCCATTAAGTTATGAAAACATTATTTCTGAAAGTCAGGAATGTTCCCTGTTAGCTGGGAGACTCCGAATTGATTCTAGTTTGGTGTTAGCAGGTAATGAGGAATTACTCAAAAATACAGAGGTTAAACATATGTGGCCCATGCTGGCAAACAGAGTCGAAATAAGCAAATTTTCAAAAACGAGTTATTATTTTCTCTTTTTCCTCATTCTTTATTAAAAAACATTCAAACTCAAATTCAACTTTTGGAAAAAGCTGGCGCGATATATGATGTCAGACGTAGCACAAGCATTTTGAATATTTTCTGCGTACGTTGAATACAGAAGGCCCTCTGGCGGAAGCTAGATATTTTACTTTATAAAGTTTTAAATATGGATATTTTTCTTACACAAATGCATCACAGGCCTTTATTAACCCCCCGGAGCCGTGTGGAGTACGTTTATGATGGATGGATGGATGGATGGATGCACTTTTTTGAGCTTCAAACTCAATAGACCCTGACCCTGTCACTCCCATTGTAAAGCTTGGAAGCGTCAATATATTTATTAATATAACTGATTGTGTTTGTCAGAAAGAAGAAAGTCATATACACCTAGGATGGCTTGAGGGTGAGTAAATCATGGGCTAATTTTCATTTTAAAGTGAACTAATCCTTTAATGAAACCGCACGGATCTAATGTTATTAATGTTTTCCCCTGACAGCTACCAAAACGTTCATTTAAGACACAAAAGATAATGTTTGCATGAATAGTACTCGCCAAGACAGATTTTTTGAAATACTGTAATTCTGTGTATATCGGGATCGAGGCGTTTTTGTGCGCGAGCGTCAGATCTGTCAGTCAGTGTGAGTAAGATTGTTTTGTTTGTTCGCTATGAATATTCACAAAGTTGGAATGCTGCGCTTTACGACAATACCAAACTTGTGCTGAGAGGAAGCAGCAGGCGTCCAGAAGCGAGCACAGAAAAACACCAGTTTTCATGGACAAAGGAAAGGTACTCCTCTCAGAAAACGCACAAATAAAGATACTTTTAGATGTTTAATTGCTATTTGGAGCAGTGGGATTGCTTGACGACGGCTTAATGAACAAAGGAAAGGTACTCAAACTCAAATTGTGAAAACCTCAAATTCAACCAAAATGGAAATTTTTCACTTTAGCTCGAAATTAGCCTGTGCGCATCCCGACTCATTTTACCAGCACGGGTCACATATTTGTATTGCTAATATTTGGTAGTGACTTAATCTAAGTGTATTTATTATAAGCATTTTTTTGTCAACTGAATTTTATAATTCGGCTTGTTGCAATGCATTCTGGGACTTCTCCATGGAGACACGCTTTAGAATTTAGCCAAAATTAGGTATCTTAGAACGCAGCACGATTAGAATGATGCCTATCTTTTGTAACAGTGTTTGTGTTGGCAGTGCAACTATGATGAGGTAGGCAGCTCATAATATATATTTTAAAATATATTTTCAAGGCTAGTAAGGAATATCTATATGGTTCTCAATCCACATTATGTATTTTCTTAAATCGTTTGCCATTGGCAGGTGGTAAAAAAATAATTTGGACACTTTTCATCTATAGAGCAGAATTTTTTTTTTTCTCTCCACACAAAAAAAGCGGACCAAACTAATAAAATGGAAAAAAAGAAATATAAAAAATGTATATATTTTTCCTCTATGTGTGACATAAAAACTTGTGTTTTGTATCCATTTAAGGTAACTGTATTCCTTATAACTGCCCTTTTACCTTTTTCTAACATACAGTACGCCAGAACAATTTTTTCAACATTCCCGAAACAAAAGTTTTGGTTAAACGAAACCCCCCAAAAATGTTTTACTGAAGAACCCCGGTTTTGTGTGAGACAGAGAAACAGACGAGGGGAGAGGGACGTGTGTGTATAGGGGTAGACGAACGAATGGTTGGTTGATTGACAGATAAAGTAGTCAGTGTGTTTTTGCCCACCGGTTGGTTTTGTAGGAGGGTTGGCGCCCTCCTTTCCCAGACCCACTAGTGTAAGCAGAGGCTATGTTTGAAGCGAAAGGGAGAGAACGCAGATTAGACAAACAGTACATAGCAGCAGTGAATGAGTGTTTATGTGCAAGAGATAAAGGAAAAGATAAAGTAGATAGAGTCAGAGAGAGAGATTACCAGGAGACAGTGTGTGCAGCAGGAAGTTTCCCTCTATGGGTGGTGACACACAGCCGTACATTTTATGATTTGCCATGATTTCAATATGTGTGTGAGTGTGTGTGTTTAAAGTACCTGCAGGTGGCAGCTCCAGTTTAGATCGTCTGAGCTCAGACATGGAGTTTTGAAGCTGCTCTATTACAAAGTCGTCCTCAAAAAAGAAATCCTTTGACAGAGTCACCTGCAGAAACTTCACCAGATCCTCCATAGACAACTTCAAGAGGGTCTCTATCATGCAAACACACACACACACACACACACACAAAGCAAAGAAAACACAAAAGATTACAACTAGAATGTGACATGTCCAAAGTCTTTGAATCCTTAGAAGAATCACAGACTAATCATAATAATTATACAGTCTATTAGAGCTGCATGATTAATCGTTAAAAGATTACATCTCGATTCAAACACCCACACAATCTTATTCCTAAATGACCACGATTCTGCTATGTCTTTTATGCCTGTTTCACATTGCAAGCATCAGCGGAGCGTGAACAGCGTGTATTTTGCCGCTGTTAATTAATGATGGGTGTCTACTGGCGTGAAGCAAGCAGAGCAGAGCGAGCATTTCCAATTTACAGCAAAAAAATTATTTTCTTAGTATTTTTGTCTTGTGTCCAGTCCAAATATCTAAAATTCTTACATTTAAGAAGCATTTACTAGACAAGCAAAAGTTATTGTCTTGTTTTGGGAAAAAATAACACATTTGTTTGGGGTAAGCAAAATAATCTTGTTTTCTGTTTGAATTAAGATTATTTTGTTTACCTCATTGGCAGACTATTTTGCTCATTTTAAGCAAAAACTCACTTAATTTTTAGTTATTTTCATTGTCATATATACATTTTTTTTTTTGTCTAGTAAACGCTTCTTGCTTTAAGAATTTTTTGATGTTTGGACTAGAAACAGGACAAAAAATACAAAGTAAGAAAAGCATGTTTTGCAGTGAACTTCCATAGGAGTGAATTGAAAACGCTTGCGCTGCTCCACGCCAGTGGACACACACCGTGAGAGGGTCAGCCGCCACGCTTCCGATGTGAACGCTCTCATTCATTGATATGGGCAGTGACAAAACATGTGCTGCTCATGTGCCGTTTACTTGAGCTGCGAAACCTTTTCAAGGGGGAGACATATTATAGGGGCATTAGACATACTATTTCATGCATTCTGACTTATTTACACTGTTAAAGAGTTGGATTCTCATGCTAAACAAGGCCCCATTTAAAAAAAAAAAACGAGTTGGAGTTAGTATTTCTGTGCCAAATACACTCTTTCAGGATTCAAACAAGTTTCAGAAAGTTTTTTTTTCCCCGAGTATGGCCCTGTATGATGCCATAAAGGGCGTAATTGCTTGTATGGGCTCTTCTCCCGGATGAGCGCGCACATCAACCAGAGCTTCGCCCATCAACGAGCTTCGTTCGAATTACGGGAGCCGTCAGCAGAGCTGTCATTTTGTTTTTAGACTACGAAATCAACAATGTCACTAAACAAGTGTGTTTCTGGGTGTGAGGGAAAGATAACCTTGTTCAGCTTCCAAAATAACCCAGTGTTAAGGAAACTGTGTTTTTCCGGAGCAGCAACGGAGTTCTGCAAGTGTGTTTGTTTGTTCCCGGTCATGAGTCCAAACTCATGAGTGAAACTGTATCAAATGTCTGTGTTTTGTTGTCAATCGGCGCGTAAGTGCATATCATGTAAAGTTATCCAGGTGCGCTCATGACTCTTAGCTCCGCCCACTGCACGCCTGCACGAGCTTGGGTGTTGTCGGAAAGAATCGGTACAGCGTATCTGTCTTTTATAAATATGATAAGACTCTTCGGAGATATGAAGGATGCAGTACTACTCTATAGGTACTCAAGATTAATACGAGATTGTGTTATATGTACCCTTTAAACTAAAGACTTTGGTTAACCTTTGAAAGCACGATCATCGCACTGCAACATTCAAATCTGCGTTTGTGCTGCCGCTGATCCGGAGAGAGCAGCTGCCATGTATGAAGCAGCTTCAGAAATAAAACTGAACCTTTTTAACCACACACTATTGTTATTTATGTGTTACAAACATTTAAATAACAGAGGACCAGGAGGTGGCGACAAGTGAGTGTTTAAAAATCATCAAATTAGGATTCATCCTAAAACAATTGTCTTGATGAATGAGACATTGACTCCATTCAAATTATTTCTTATTTTGTTAAAATTAATATATCTTTTAAATAGACTAAAGCAAAGACCATTTAGTCAGAACCTCTAGTTTGCATGTTATTTTTGTTTAATTGTCTGATGTTTTTTTCCCCCTTCAGAATCGTGGGAGAATAGCGATCTCCATTTTAAACACACAAAAAAAAATGTGTGATTTGTGATTCTCAATCAATCCAGAATCGTGCAGCTCTACAGTCCATTATGAAAAGTGTCTTGTTTTTTTCAATCTGTAATACAGAGTGATGTACAGTATGGAATATGTACATGGTATACATACAAAGCTAAGTGAAGACACACAAATACACAACACACACAGTCATTACTTTTGTGCAGTTTGAGGATGGTGTAGGACATTGTAGTCAGAACTCGCTCTCCTTCCAAAATATAAATGTCCCATATTCTCAGCGTGAGCGTGAACGGAGTCTATTCAAAACACAAATAAATGTACTCAAATCAGTGAGATTTCACAAATAATATTACGACAGAAATAAATAATATGATCTGATTTAAAGTGTCCATACCCGATCCAAGAAACACTGAAAGAACCATTTCATAGTGTACAGGCTGGTGAACACTTCTTGGTTATCCTGTAGAGGGCAGCAAAGTTACAGTTATTGTTAAGTAAATGGCAACAAAAGACAGTAATGCATGCACACACAAGCAACATCCTAGTGTATTACACACTGCACAGTGTATACTTCTTTAAATTGTATGGGAGAATGTAAAAAAAAAAAAAATAGTAAGTTACACATTTGTTATATTTGTTTCTTTTTCTTTTTCCTGGAATCCTACTTTGTACAAAATAATAATATTATCTGATTATCTGAATTAATCCGATTACATAGTTAAGAAAAAAAATGCTATTGGTTCATCACTCTAGAACTGGGAGGTCAAATCTTTGCATTGCACATACATCACATGATTGTGTGTGATTTTTGGTTGTATTCGGGCACCATTTGTATTCCTAGAATGTAGGTCATCCAGGTACATGCATCCCATGTATATGGAAGATTTGCATATTGTGCACAGTGTATAGTATATACTGCAAAAATGTCACTATGGTTGCATAGAGTTATATGGCCATATGTTCTCTCACACACACACACACACACACACACACACACACACACACACACACACACACACACACACACACACACAATAAAGAGTGAAGCTTATCCTTCTCTTTTATCCTCTTTCTAATCCACTCACATCAAAGGCAGACTTCTCACACACAAATAATTGATTAATTCATCACTCCATCCATATCTTTATTAATTAATATTGCCTTTTATTAATTACTCTGCCCTTTAATGAATCCCCGCTGGCATTTCTTTGTGAATTCTGTTACATGAGCACTCATGAGGATTGGCCAGATGCTAGGGTTAACTTCAGAAAAAGCACCAATACACTGACAAACAGAGAACAATATTAGCCAAGACTGCATATGAAGCTTTTCAGCCATTGTGAAAAGTTAATTTAGGACACGCAGCATTAATCAGGATAAAATCAATATCTACACTAACAAAACAGCTTGACATGTTAGGATGAAGTGGCCCCAGGTTCAACAGTCACTTTTTGAATGTAGTACATGATGTTTTGGAGGTGTTTTTTTCTGTCTCTTACTAGATGTTGTTTGAGCTTAGGCATCATCTTCTGCAGGATACGGTCATGATGCTCCTGGAAGCGCATGAGTTTAGGAAACCCTGGTATAAAGAAACCTAGAAGAACACAATAACATTTTTCAAATTGGTACAGAAATTGTATGTGAAGTGCATGTTTACAATATAGAGTATTGAATAAATAAAAACGGTGTTGTAGCTCAGTGGTTCTCAACTAATTTTTGCTTCAGGGCCCAGATTTTACATTGGACATCGAGTGGTGGCTGAACACGGTACCAAAATCAAAACATAAGAAAAAAAAAATATTGATATAATGAATTAGATGAGCCTAAATGCATTATTATGATTTGATTTAATTATTTTAGATATTTATTTAATTAATTGTACAATTGCTGACTGTTTAGATAATCTTGAATTTAAGTGGATGCACAGTTCTTTTAAAAAATACATAAATAAAAATAAACATTATTATTATTATTAGTATTATTATACATTAATTAATTAATTTGAGATATTTATTTAATTTTATACACATTTTATACACCAGGCATAACATTATGACCTAATATTGTGTTGGTCCCCCTTTTTTCTGCCTAAACAGCCCTGACCCGTCGAGGCATGGACTCCACTAGACCCCTGAAGGTGTGCTGTGGTATCTGGAACCAAGATGTTAGCAGCAGATCCTTTAAGTCCTGTAAGTTGCGAGGTGGGGCCTCCATGGATCGGACTTGTTTGTTCAGCACATCCCACAGATGCTCGATTGGACTGAGATCTGGGGAATTTGGAGGCCAAGCCAACACCTCAAACTCGTTGTCGTGCTCCTCAAACCATTCCTGAACCATTTCTGCTTCGTGACAGGGCACATTATCCTGCTGAAAGAGGCCACAGCCACCAGGGAATACCGTTTCCATGAAAGGGTGTACATGGTCTGCAACAATGCTTAGGTAGGTGGCACGTGTCAAAGTAACATCCAGATGGATGGCAGGACCCAAGGTTTCCCAGCAGAACATTGCCCAAAGCATCACACTGCCTCCGCTGGCTTGCCTTCTTCCCATAGTGCATCCTGTGCCATGTTTTCCCAGGTAAGTGACACACACACACCCGGTCATCCACTCTGACCCAGCTATCTAGCAATCACAATTTGGCCCTTGCAAACTTGCCCATTTTTTCTGCTTCTAACACATTAACTTTGAGGACAAAATATTCACTTGCTGCCTAATATATCCCACCCACTGATCGGTGTAATTGCTGACTGTTTGGATTATCTTGAATTTAAGTGGATGCACAGTTCTTTGAAAAATACATAAATAATTTTTTTATAAATAAATAAATAATAACATTATTATTAATAATAATAGTATTATTAATGCATTCATTTTAAATATTTATTCAATTTTATAATTGCTGGCTGTTTGGATTATCTTGAATCTAAGTGGACACACAGTTTAAAAAACATAATAATAATGTTAAGCATTTTCTCTTCCGTTACAAAAATGTTATTATGTGTTCTAGAGTGGGTTAAAGTGTGTGCATGTACCGTGCATGGCATGTCTCTGTCCAGACAGCAGCTTAACCAGTGCCCAGAAAGCATCTTCCTCATTCATATAGATGAGTAACAGAGCAGTGATCTGACTCATGCCCTGACAATAGCCCACCTCCTACACACACACACACACACACACACACACACACACACACACATACCATAAGAGAAAGAATCCAGTGCAGCTTCCTTCCACACATAAATTAAGTGTAAACACGTACTCAAAAATGATTGCTGAGACATCAACTGAATTCAATATTGGGATGTAAACTGAAATCAACATGGCTACTTTTAAAAAGGGGTATTTGACTCACCGTGTTATAAACGGAGTATGCTGTGAGCACATGAAACAGATCCTGCTGTCTGAAACACAGCACACACAAAACAATCATGTACACCTCCTCCATTTTGCTTTTCAATCTTATATGCCATGGATCATTACGTTTTAGCACATTTCGGCATGTTCTGTTCTTTCCCTCTCTCATTGTCTCATTTCCCTCCCCCCTTTTTCTGTCTTGTGGATGTCTAAGGCCACACTGTGAGCATGATCTGACCCTTTCAAATCTCCACAGGTAAATGTCACATCAATCAATATGAGCGCTTTAGCCCTGTCACAATTCAATACACCAATAACTGGAAGAGAAACGGTGGGGTGTGGGCGTCTCTCTCTCGCTCCATTGCGTTCTCAACTTTTCCATTTCACATGCTGCTTAAATGTAGCAGTTTTATGGCCATGAGAAATGGAAGCACCTCTGAGGAGAAATAAAAAATTTATTTTACACAGACAGATTAAAGCCCTATATAAAAAAAAAATCTCCATCAGCAAAGTGATTCAGTATGAAAGCCTGCTAAAACACCACAATGTATGCAATATTTGCAATAAAATGGTTGAATTAATTGCTCAGAAATAAAGAAAGAAAAGAAATAAAAGAATAAAATAAAACTAAAATTAAATAATACTTGATTATATGAATAATAAACAAAAACACAAACAAAAAACATTTTGGCTATGTTCAGACTGTCAGTTCAAATCCGATTTTTGTGCATATCCGATTGGAATCTGATCGGATATTGTGTGGCTTATGTCCCGTTCTCACGCCACGTAAAATGTAAACGTCAAACGTTGTTATAGGAAACATGCTGAAAGTCGCCGCGGAAACAAGGTTGTTTTACTGCAAAGTGCCGGTCAAGCAGAAAATTACAATATAATGGAGACATGTTAAATTTTGATACCAGCGGAAACGACAGCACGGAATAAAGCCACGCACACCAGCCTCCTACCTTTCTGCCACTGCCTCAGAAGACACAGTAGTCCAGCGTGGTGGCTATACATTGTCAAACATCTTTATTGCAAACCATGTTGCTGTAGTTGTTGTTTTTAGCATATGCCTACTAATGCAACGTCATTACCATAGAAACCAATGCAGATATTCCGAAAATGAAAGAGTGGCATGGGACACACAAATCTGAACAGTTGTGATACACAATGTGGACAGTCAATAATTTAGATCAGATTTGGACTGACAGTGTGAGCATAGCCTTAGATACTGGAATAACTTGTTGAATAAATTAATGAATGATTGATTCAATCAATCAATCAATCTAACTTCTAATAACAACAAAATAAATACAAATGTTATATATATATATATATATATATATATATATATATATGCAGTAGTGGCAATACAATGATTGTATACTTTAATTAATTATTCAGAATCCAAACAATAAATAAAGAATAAAATATAAAGTATAAACAATAACACAAAACAAAACAAATTTTTTGGATACATGAAAAACTTGGAATAAAATTAATAAATGGATAGTTGGATACATCAATAACTTCAGAATTCAAACAATAAATAAAGAATATAATAAAATATGAACGCAAGTATAAACACGTGAATAAACGATAAAACAAAACAAATTGTTTGGATACATGAAACACTTGTTTAGAATAAACAAATAAATGAAAAAATAAATAACCTATTCTCTAATAATATATGGTGTGAAGGAGTATACATTAAATTAAATTACATTTTATCATGCATGTTTCTCTTAAGATAATCACACTTAAGTCTAGTGATAATCTTGAGCTTTATGCGTCAAAGGGCCTGGGAGCCACAGTGGTAAGCTTGTAGAGGGGCCTAAGTACTTAATAGTGCACTGTATGTGCTAAGGGCCCTAGACTGCCTAGTGGTCAGCTTATACAGTGTGGTGAGGGGCCTGGAGGAAGTAGTGGTCAGCTCGGTAGGCAAAGGGCCCTAATAGTCAGCTGGATTACTGTACATGAACTGAGGGCCCATCGTAGCATGAAACATTAAAACTTCCTGTGTATTTGTGTGTATTTCTGTTGATGTGTGTTTGGATGCTCACTTGACATCATAACGGTGCATGAACATGATGTGATCTCTATATGTACGATTGACATCCAGATCAATCTGACGGACATCTGGAGACAAACCCCTCGCTCTGATCTTCAGTTTCTGGAGGAAGAAAGAGACAGAGCATTGAGTTCATATAAACTAGCATATTAACTAGCAGTGAATTATAGCCGACACTCTGCAGAGACCACAGCATGATTTCTGCCACACACACAAACACCTCCAGTTAAAGGAGAATACAGCCTGCAAATGATGTTTTCTGTCTGCTTGGATGCTGCAGGGCTTTAGTAAAGCTGCTGTTGTCCATTTGGGGTGATGTTTCCCTCTGCGGTGTGTGTGTCAAACCACATAAGTGTTACATTGTAAACCTCATGGGCTGGCTATTTTAGAAAGTCATATTTAAGCAAAGACTTTGTAATTGCCTCTCTCTTACTCACACACACCCCCCCGCACACACACACACTTCTGTGTGTTCATGAATATGCTGGAAAGGCGAACTTGTGTTTACCTCATAGAAGTCCTTCTTCTCCTCCTTGATTTTGGGGACGTCGAGCAGCAGACACCAAACCTGACCTCTGAGCTGAAGTGGAATTCCCTTATAGATCCTTCTTGCCAGCTACAGACACACAAACAACAAGATTAGAATTTTAAAAAAAAATCTCTAAACCTCAAATATGCAAGTGTACACTTTGTAGACATTTTCAGATCCAACCAATCAAATCAAATCAAATCATCAATCAATCAATCAATCAATCAATTCGCTGTGAAACTTTTTCAATATTATAAATATTTGAATAGTCTACTTTGTAGACATTTTCAAAATCAATCAATCAATCAATCAATCAATCAATCAAATAAACAATTCAATAAATACATGTTATTTTCATAGTAATGGTAAAAAGTCCACAACCATTCAGAAGTTTGAGTTCGGTAAGATTTTGACAAAGTCTCTTTTGCTCATCAATGCTGCATTTATTTGTTAAAAATACAGTAAAAAAATATATATATATTGTGAAATATTAGTAACATTTAAAATAACACTTTTCTATTTGAATTTATATTTTTATGAAATGTAATGTGATGCCAAAGCTGAATTTTCAGCATCAATACTCCAGATGATCCTTCAGACATCATTCTAAAATACTGATTTGCTGCTCAAGAAATATTCATTATTAGTATTATCAATGCAGTTGTGCTGCTTAATATTTTTGTGGAAACCATGATAAATTTTTTTTCATGCATAGTTCGCCTTTTCAGAATTATTTTGCTTAGTCAGACTAAATTCTTTCAAATATTTATAATATTAAAAAAGCTTCACAGCTTTAAAGAAATTATAGTAATAAACTGCTTAATAAAGTATAATGCTTTTTCTCGATTATGAGGTCACGCCTGTTTTTGAGTTTATACCCTCCCAAAATATTATTAAATTAATTTGATTTCTAAAAAAAAAAAAAAAGTCAATGCGAACATGAATTTCATTTTTAATATATTTAATTTAATTTAATTTCTTTTTTAAAGAAAAGTTTAAATGTCATTGATTCATATTGTTTCTTTGTCATGGTTAGATGTAGACCCAGATGGAATCTGCAGACTTTCCAAGTTTTCTGTGCTGATTTTGGGAGAATTTTAGGTATTGAAATGAAGATTTAATTATGGTAAAAAAAATAAGTTAAATTGAACCGGGAGTTTTAGCAGAAAGCATGCTAAAAATATGAAAAACAAACAAACAAGGGGAAGTGTATGTAATATATAAACTAAACGATGTGGACACAAATACTGTTGGCCTGATTATTAGGACACCCTCAATAACCGTAATCCAGCTGTCTAAACACATTCAATACCAGTGTAATAGAACACATCTGTCTCTCACAGGTAATTGTGCAGTCAGTAAAGATTAAACTCCCATCAGAGTGCAGATTAAAAGCTCAAAAGCAAAATGCTGAAACCACAAAAGCTAATGACCGGCGTGAATCGTCTCACAGCAACAATTAAACTCACCCGCTGGAACAGAGACAGAGAGAGAGACTGTGGTGGGGTTGAGAGGTGAAAGAGAGGAATGAACACTCTTCAGTTTCCTGCACTCATCTGTCCACATTACTGCCGCTAAGTGATTTCCTGAACGTCTCTTCCGCCCTCGGGGCCCATCCATGTGTGTGTGTGTGTTTGAACTGATGGCTGCTGAGTAGTTCACTTACAATAATGGTAACGACGATATTAATAATCTTCAGGAGGCTCTTGAGGAGCTGATTACTGACAGACAGCAGTGGGCACATATCCCACAGCCACAAACCCGACAAGTGTGTGTGTGTGGGTTTCTGCCTTTAATCTCGCTGAAATGAGGCGATTAAGAGTGTTTGTTTATTTGAATAAAACAAGACATTATATATCGGCAGGTGTCTGTGTGTGTTTGATTATGTCTTTAAGACGGGGGATTGGCTTTGTAATTGCGGATGAAGTCAATGACTCCATCTGCTCAAAAAAAAAAAAAAAACACTGAACAAAATGTCTTCAGAGTGAGTGCGGTACGATGAAATCAGAACCAAAACAAACATGCAGATCGATACTATATAGCATCCTAAAGTTGATTGATTAAAAACTATTTAATTAAAAAAATACAAATGAATAACTGCTCAAGTGTTCAAATAAACAAAACAAAACACTAAAGTCAAGTGAGCATTAACTGACATTAGAAAATGGTGAACATGCAAATTTGTTTAATTATTGAAATATTTTGGCGAGGCTAGCAATAGCTCACTGAACTCTCACTGATTTTAGGTCAAATGGGTTCGGCTGACAAAAATGTTTGAGAATCTCTGCTACTGTATATCCACCTTATTCCTGACGAGCCTACTGCGTTTTGAATTATGTGTGGCACTTCCGGTTTGGAGAACTTCCATTCAAAAAGACTGAAACGAGTCATTTCAAATACAAGGTTGCGCAACAAATAAAGCTTATCCGCCAGTTTGACTGAATGAGCTGTCAATTTTCCTGCATGTTTTATTTTTAGACATCATGAGATTAATGTGACGCTTGGTATTTGAATGTGTTGAAAGTACGTTATGAGTATATGATATGTTATAACAAGAATATCAAAGGCAAGAGCTCTGTTCAGTCACTGCATTCTTTTCCTCATGATTACCTTCTATTTCCCCTTTGTATTACGCTGTAACAGTGTGTGTATATATATATATATATATATATATATATATATATATATATATATATATATATACACACACACACACACACACACTTACGTATTCAACTTGCGAAGAAAGTGTAACGCCTTTCGCAGTTCAAAACGCGTCCGACATTATGCCAGTTACGCTTTTTCCATAAGTTGAATATGAAAGGCGGACTGGCGGAAGCTAGATATTTTACTTTATAACGTGTTAAATATGGATATTTTTCTTACACAGACGCGTCGATTCACTTCATAAGGCCTTTATTAAACCTCCGGGCCGTGTGGGTTACTTTTATAATGGATGGATGCACTTTTTTGGGCTGCCATTCACTGCCATTATAAAGCTTGGATTAGCCAGGACATTTTTTAATATAACTCTGATTGTATTCGTCTGAAAGAAGAAAGTCATATACATCTAGGATGGCTTGAGGGTAGGGATGCACGATATTATCGACATCGAACGACACATGAAAAAATTATGCCGCCGATGTGATAAAAAAATTATGAGCCTGCAATAACTCACGTGTGCAAGGAGTGCTATAGCGATAAGACCATGTCAGCACTGTGGTCATTCTTTAAGTGAAAAAATTGCGCATATATATATATATATATATATATATATATATATATATATAGTGGGGCGCTGTTGTAAAAAATACAATGCAATCAATGATTGATAAATAAATCAGTAATGATGTCATAAATCACAAGCATGACACTTGTAAATTAAATACTTGTATATACAGTTTATTAATCTGTAATAAAATTTTATGAAATGGATGATGAAAAATAATCCAAGGAACTCTAAAATAATTGTAGATTTTTTTATTTGAAGCTAAAGACAGCATCAATGGATGTCATGCCACCCCCACTTCATGTGCACAAACGTTAAATCCAAAAATAAAATATTTTTATTAACTTTATTAATATTTATTTATCTTTAACAAGTATGCTTTTAGTAAGGAGACCTCAGAAATCTGAAACCAGAATGAAAAAAAGAAGTTTTTGCTCAAAATGGTGTTGTTTCCAAACAATGGGAACAAATAAACGTATATCGGTATCGGCATCAGCCAAAATGAGCTGAAAAATATCGGCAAAAATCCAATATCGTGCATCTCTTTTTGAGGGTGAGTAAATCATGGGGTAATTTTAATTTTTGGGTGAACTATCCCTTTAATAACACAACTAAACATACAACATACATACAAACGATGATGCAATATTTATGTGGATGAATTGTTCGCCATATAAACAATTTAAGAAAATCAGTTTTGCAAATGCAAAAAAAAAAATTTTATTAAAAAAATGCAAGAATCATGGCATGGGACAGATACTCAAAAACAGCAAAACAACTTAAAAAAAAAAAATTGTGCAAAGGGAACGTGAATGATAGCGTGAGCTAGACGGCTGAAGATCAAACAGGACGTGAACCGGGTGGGACTTGTCTGGAATAATACACTTGACACTTGGTGATTAAAGAGAGTGGATGTCATCCCAATCTATCCTGCATGCACTCAGTTCTCAGTCAGTCAGCAGAGAGGAACAGGCTGGGTACTGACCTTGCACCTCAGATCATGGGAAATAAAATTTGCCAAATAATTCAGACTAATATATATATATATATATATATATATATATATATATATATATATATATATATATATATATATAAGAATGTTTTTAAAGAAGTCTCTTCTGCTCACCAAGGCTACATTTATTTGATCCAAAATACAGCAAAAACATTATTGTGAATTATTTTTACAATTTAAAATAACTTTTTCTTTTTCAATACATTTTAAAATGAAATTCATTCATTTTCATTTTCATTTTCAGCATCATTACTCCAGTCTTCCGAGTCACATCATTCTAATATGCTGATATGCTGCTCTAGAAACATTTATTATTATTATCAATGTTGAAAACAGTTGTGTAACACATATTTTTCTGGATTATTTAATAAATAGAAAGTTCAAAAGAACAGCATTTATCTGAAATATAAAGCTTTTACAACTGGCTATACTGTCACTTGATCAATTTAATGCATTCATGATTAATGTATTCATTTCGTTAAGTTCTTTCCCAAAAAAAAAAAAACAAAACTCTTACCGACCCAAAACTTTGAACTGTAGTACAATGTTACAAATCTTTCTAATTCAGATAAATACTGTTCTTTTGAAAAAAAAAAAAAACTGTTTTCAACACTGATAATAATCATAAATGTTTCTTGAGCAGCAAATCATCCTATCAGAATGATTTCTGAAGGATCATGTGACTCTAAAGACTGGAGTAATGATGATAAATTCAGCTTTGCAACACAGGAATACATTTATTATATATATACAATATTAGAGCTTTTTTGTGTTTTTTTTAACTTCTTTAAAAACATTAAAAATCTAACCGTTCTCAAACTTTTGACTGGTAGTGTATATATTATAAAATACATACTGTAACATAGGTTTCTATAGAACAGTGCAACAATTTTATATGTTACAGTGTGTATTGCTACAGCTGTGTATTGGTAGTTGACATATTAAATATTTTTGAGGTTGGCGTATCTATATTATTCAAGCAAATTTTTATTATATATACCATATTAAATTTACATATTATAATTTAAAAAATAATAATTATAATTTTAAAAAAACAATCACAAATTTGAATGTAACAAATGGGGCAAAAATATTAAAATTATTATTATTATAATTTTTTTTTTTCAATAAGTGCAACTGTGCATGGACTTGTGTCAAATACTTAGTATTAAATACTTAGTTACACAAATTGCGTCAAAATGTGTTATTTTTGATCCAACTAAACAAAATTTTTGTATAATAAAAACACAAAAAACTTACATGTAGTTTATATACAATTTATTAAACCTGCAACATTTACATAAAAATTGTCAACATTCAAAAGTCAAAAAAAAAAAAAGTCAACAATCAAAATAGTCATTTAAAATGTTCTGAAGAGTTAACAGTTAATAAAGTTGGTTCTTTTTAAAATAAAAAGTGGTGTTTGATAGCATCTTAAACATTAATCATTTTTATTTACGTATATTTTCGAGTGCAGAGCATGCAAGCGATGGTAAGGGTCGGCGAGATGAAGCCTCTTGCGTGTCTGCCAGTCACCGTCAATAACTGCTATAAGTTCTTCAGGGGCATTTTTCCTTCAAAGCTGCAAGAGTGCAAATAAAGGTATTTGTTTTTTATACACGACGAATATGGCAAGCTAACATTAGCTAGAAAGCCAAGAAAATCTTAAGCGACAGAGATGATGTTAACTTCTTAGGGCATTTTACACAATAATGTTGCAATCGTGAGCTCAGTTAGTTTTCAATGAGTGAGAGAGAGTAAACGGCAACGTGAAATTCCTTCATGCAAATCACGAAATGGCTACAACATGTAATTAGAAGCTATTCCATGCACAATAAACAAACAAAGGAAATCATAAGGCTTGTTAAAATAAGTTCCCACCACTGAAAGTGTGTAGCGTTGGCACATGCGTGGCTCACACCCCAATTTATAAGGAATTTTTCCGGCTAGCATGTATATACCGATCAAGCATAACATTATGACCACCTTCCTAATATTGTGTCGGTCCCCATTTTGCTGCCAAAACAGCCCTGACCGGTCGAGGCATGGATACCTGAAGGCGTGCTGTGGTATCTGGCACCAAAATGTTAGCAGCAGATCCTTTAACTCCTGTAAGTTGCGAGGTGGGGCCTCTATGAATCGGACAGATGCTCGATTGGATTGAGATCTGGAAAATGGATCTCAAACTCATTGTGCTCCTCAAACTATTCCTGAACCATTTTTTTTCTTTGTGGCAGGGCACATTATCCTGCTGAAAAAGGCCACACAGGGAATACCGTTTCCATGAAAGAGTGTACATGGTCTGCAACGTCTCGGTTACGTATGTAACCCTCGTTCCCTGAAGGAGGGAACGGAGACGCCACGTCGGAGTACCGACGAATAGGAATCTCGCTCGCGAGAGCCAATCTACTTCGAGTGTAACTAAAACGAGCCAATGCACATTGGCATGCAATGATTGCACCAGGTGCTCATGCCACGCTGTGCGGGTATAAATGAGACACAGGTGATTGCATCAAATTAGCCTTTTGCTGAGGAGCCGAGTAGGTAGGCAGGCACCCCAGCAGGGTACAGAGGACATACCGACGAATAGGAATCCCTACCAAAGTGCCATGGCCTCTGCCCCCTTCCAGTGCCCAGTGTGAGCCACCTGAGCTCTCTTACCTGATGAGACGGGGCTCACACCAGGAAGTCCATCACTGCTGTTCCGCATGACCCTGTTCAGTGATTATTGGATGACACTGGGAAAGCGCGCCCTAGAAAAGGGGCCGCTGCGGAGCCCACATCGCATTCCCGGAGGAGTTATGTGGAGTACAAAGCTGAGCCGTGAGTCCGCAAGGGAGGAGGGGGCTCAGTCCCGTGACGGGAAGGCTCTCCCAAGGGAAAGACACGGGCTTCCCGTGAGGAGCGACCGTGGAAGAAATATGGGATCCCCGCAGGGTCACTCATATAAGCCCAGCCCATTACCGGTTCTCAAGGATTCAGCGGCAAGGGGCCTGATGCCCGACGCCCGCGACGTCCGGCACCGAGGAGATGGAGGACTCACAGAGTTTGCTTCTGGAGAATAAGAGCGCCGGAGCGCAGCAAGCCGACAAGAGCCGGGGCCTCTCAGTGCTTCTACCCGTTTGAGGTGAGAACACAGGAGGAGACCGGCCCACACGTAGGCTATAGAATCTAGCGAACGTGTTGGGTGTCGCCCAGCCCGCAGCTCTACAGATGTCTGACAGCGAGGCGCCACGTGCCAGCGCCCAGGAGGATGCAACACTTCTAGTAGAGTGTGCTCGCACTCGAGCGGACAGGGCACACCTTGTGCTTGGTAAGCCAAGGTGATGGCATCCACTATCCAGTGGGCCATCCTCTGCTTGGAGACAGCCTTTCCCTTCTGCTGGCCTCCGTGACAGACAAAGAGCTGATCTGAGGTTCTGAAGCTTTGAGTTCTATCCACGTAGATCCGCAGAGCGCGGACGGGACAGAGCAAAGCTAGGGCTGGGTCTGCCTCCTCCGGGGCAGCGCTTGCAGGTTCACCACCTGGTCCCTGAAGGGAGTGGTAGGAACCTTGGGCACATAGCCAGGCCGGGGCCTTAGTACCACGTGGGTATTACCGGCCCGAACTCTAGGCACGATTCGTCGACCGAAAATGCCTGCAGGTCCCCTACCCTCTTGATGGAGGCCAATGCAGCCAACAGCAAAGTCTTCATAGACAGAATCTTTAGCTCTGCTGACTGCAAAGGCTCGAATGGGGCATTCTGGAGTGCTCGGAGCACCAGAGCAAGATCCCAAGAGGGTATGGAGGGGGGTCGAGGAGGATTTAACCGTCTCGCCCCCCTAAGGAACCTGACGACCAGGTCGTGCTTCCCAACCGACTTACCTTCTACGTGGTCGTGATAGGCGGATATAGCAGCAACATAGACCTTGAGGGTGGAGGGTGACAGCCTACGCTCCAACCCTTGTTGCAGGAAGGAAAGCACAGACGCGATCGAACATCTTCGGGGGTCCTCTCGGCGAGAAGAACACCACTCGACGAACAGGTTCCACTTCGAGGCGTAAGCCTGTCTTGTAGACGGTGCACGTGCCGAAGTGATGGTGTTAACTACCTCTTGGGGTAAGTCACCTAGAACCTCCGCGTCCGTCCCGGGGCCAGACATGAAGCTTCCACAGGTCTGGACGCGGGTGCCACAGGGTGCCCCGTCTCTGAGTCAGAAGGTCCTTCCTCAGAGGAATCGGCCAAGGAGGGGCTGTCGCGAGGAGCATAAGTTCTGGGAACCAGGTCCGGTTGGGCCAGTGCACGGCGCCACCAACAGGAGCTGCTCCTCGTCCTCCTGACCTTGCACAGTGTCTGTGCAAGTAGGCTCACTGGGGAACGCATATTTGCGCAGAGCCCTGGGGCCAGCTGTGCGCAAGGGCATCCGTGCCGAGTGTACCCTCGGTCAGCGAATAGAACCACTGGCAGTGGGACGTTTCTGGGGAAGCAAACAGGTCGACCTGTGCCACCCCGAACTGTCTCCCGATCAGCTGAACCACCTGGGGGTGGAGTCGCCACTCCCTGGGAGCGCAGCTCGTGAGAGCTCGTCGGCCACACGGTTGCGCACACCAGGGACATGAATGGCCTGAAGCGACCTCAGACACTTCTGACTCCAGAGGAGGAGATGGCGGGCGAGTTGCGACATGCGACGGGAGCGCAGACCACCTTGTCGGTTGATATACGCAACAGCCGCAGTGTTGTCCGTGTGGACCAGTACATCTTTGCCTCGTAACCGCCCTTTGAGGTGGCTCAGAGCAAGATGTACTGCTAGCAACTCGAGGCAATTGATGTGCCAATGCAGGTGCGGGCCCGCCCAAACCCCTGACACTGCATGCCCGTTGTCACGTGGCTCCCCAGCCCATGGCGGAGGCATCCGTGAAAACCACAGTATGCCTGGACACCTGTTCCAGGGCACTCCAGCCCGAAGGAACGAAGGGTCTGACCACGGACTGAAGGACTGGCGACAGGCGGTGTGATGCTCACCGGTGAGTGCGCGTTGCCACGCCCATCTCGGGACTCGGCGTGTAGCCAATGCTGAAGCGGTCTCATATGAAGCAGGCCGAGCGGCGTTACTGCCGCGCGCGGCTGCCATATGCCCCAGGAGCCTCTGAAACCGTTTCAGTGGAACCGCCATCCTGCCCTGAAACGTGTTCAGGCAGTTCAGCATCGACTGGACATGCTCCTCTGTGAGGCGCGCTGCCTGCTCGACCGAATCCAACTCCATACCGAGAAAAGAGATCCTCTGCCCGGGGGCGAGTTTGCTCCTTTCCCAGTTGACCCGAAGACCCAACTGGCTGAGGTGTCTGAGCACCAGGTCCCTGTGTTCGCACAACTGATCCCAGGACTGTGCTAGAAAGAGCCAGTCGCCGAGATAGTTGAGGATGCGAACGCCCCGTTCTCTCATGGGCACGAGGGCCCCCTCCGTGACTTTCGTAAAGACATGGGGGACAGGGCCAGCCCGAAAGGGCAGGACTTTGTACTGATATGCTCAACCCTCGAACGCAAAGCGCAGAAATGGCCTGCGTCGAGGAAGGATCGAGACATGAAAGTACACGTCCTTCAGGTCGACCGCTGCAAACCAATCTTGGGGACGGATGCATTCGAAAATGCGCTTCTGCGTGAGCGTCTTGAACGGTAGCTTGTGGAGCTCCGATTCAGGACTCGCAGGTCCAAGATTGGCCGTAACCCACCGGCTTTCTTGGGTACAATGAAGTCACGGGCTGTAGAGGCCGGTCTTCATATCGGCTGGAGGGACGGCTCTATCGCGTCCTTCGCCAGCAGGACAGCGATCTCCACACACAGGACATGGGCATCTGCAGCATTCACGAAGTGAAGCGGATGCCCCTGATCCTGGGGAGCGCCAGGCGAACTGAATCGCGTGAGCCGAGCCTGATGGTCCGAATGAGCCAGCGAGACGGACCGAGGAGCACTAGCCAGGCTCCCAGGGACCGTACAAGCAGGACCATAGGGATCACCGGCGTACCCACCGTGGGGCAGCGCGAGGTGGAATGCAGATACCGGACTGGGGCGGCTGTCTCGTGGAGGCGGCCCGCAGCGAGGTGAGAGTGTGCCGTGCAACACTTACCTGATTCCACAGGTGGGCAGCAGGAACATGAGGGGGTTGTCCACTGCTGCCCGCTGGCGAAGAGGGAGGATGAGTGTGGTCCGGCGTTTGACCGGCCACAACTCTCCGAGCCCCCTGCGGACCCGGAGATGGAAGGAACTGCTCTTGTGTTGAGAATTTGGGTACCGCTGGGGCTGAGCCCAGCGGCGGAACAGAGACAAAATGGAACACAAGATTCTCCTCCCGGCCCTCCACCGGGGATGGAGCGTGTGGTCACCATCTCCAGAAGAGCAGTCCTCCTCACCTCCGGGTCGCCCCGTCTCGTGGCAGCCTGCCCTTGGCCTTGCCTCCCCTCTTGGCAGGCGTCTGGACGGGTAGGGCGGCCTGCTTGCGCCCGGCCCACAACGCCGCTTGGGTGGAGGCTGCTGCTGCGGCGCGGGAGGCGGAGGCAGACGCAGGCGGCCGCCCTCGGCGGACGAGCAGGCTGAGCGCTGCCGGGCGGCGGGTGGAGACAGCAGCTGACCGCCGAGGCAGAATGTGACTGACCGCCTCAGTCTGCTTCTGTGCGCCAAGAACTGATGGGCGAAGTTCTGGGCTGCGTCGCCAAGAGGCCAGTCTGGGAGGCGGGGAGTTAAGGAACCTGACTTTGTCGGTCTCCCTCATGTCCGCCAGACACAGCCAGAGGTGGCGTTCCTGGACCACCATAGTGGACATCGCACGACCCACGGCCCGCGCTGTAACCTTCGTCGCACGAAGCGCGAGGTCCATTGCGGTTCTCAGTTCCTGGAGAACTGCGGATCGTGACCACCCTCGTGCAAGGTCTTCAGAGCCGGGCCTGATGGACCTGCAACAACGCCGTGGCGTGTAAAGCGGAGCCTGCCTCTCCACAAGCCAGGTAGGCCTTCCCGATCAGATCGGATGAGTACCTACAGGCCCGGAGGGAAGACACGGGTTCCCCTGGAAGTGGAGTTAGGGCACAGTTGCATAGCAATGGCCCGTTCCACGGGGGGAACCTGCGTGTATCCCTTTGCAGGTCCGCCATCGAGGGTGGTGAGGAGGAGGATCCACTAGGCCGGTTTCGGGCAGTAAAGGTGCCGTCCACAACCTTGTGAGCTCCTCGTGCACCTCCGGGAAAAAAGGCACGGGGTGGGGCGCTGAGAACCATGGGCCACCCCGAGAAACCAATCATCCAGCCTTGAGGATTCGGGACACGGTGGAGGGTTCCACACGAGCCCGACTCTCTCGGCGCCCGGGCAAGCATAGCCATCATCTCCAGATCAGTATCGGGCACAGTGGGTCTACCCGGAGGAGCCCCTGCGCCGACACATCCTCTCCAGAGAGTTCTGACCCTCCCTCCGATGCAGCGATGGACATCTGGTCCTCAAGGGAGCCCCAAAGGATACGGATGGTGCACATCTCGTGGATGGCCCACCGCGTTCCAATGGCAGCTCTACTGGCTGCGGAGTGCGAGAGGGATGAGGGTTCCCCGGGGGTTGGTTCCCTGGGGGAAACACACTCACCGTAACCCTCAAATCAGCCGGCCTACTGCCTGAAGTAACTCTCTGAGGAGAGTTAGATCGCGGCAGAGGCACAGAGGCTCCGCCCCTTGCGAGACGGAGCCGCGATCGCAACTCCGAGATGGTCATGTTCCGCAGTGAGAACATGATTCATCCACCAGCGCTGCCTCAGCGTGCTGAACGCCCAAACACGAGATACAGCGCTGATGACCATCCTCGGTGACAGGAAACCACTGCATCCAGAAACACACAGATAGAATGTCATCTTGAAAAGACGCAAGCTCTATCTGTGTAAGCTCTTTCAGAAGGACGCTCTCCTTGGTGCTGAAGCACGCAGGGGAGGGGTCGCGGCGACACAGTCAGGGGTAGTGCAGCCTGGACGTGCGCGCTCTCTCTCACACGGCGCTCTCTTACCAGCCGTGGGAACGGCTTTTAGCGCTCTCCACCTAGCGCACCGAACCGGCTGTGAGAACAGCCTTTGTGATCGTTCTGTTCAAACAACAAAGAGAGATGATCGGAAAACCACACGACGACCGCTGCTGTGCCGTCACACCAACACCGAATGAAGAGATCGCTTCCAAAGGCGGCTTCCGTCTTCAGTCAGGATCTAAGTAAGGAGTGATATCTGTAGTAACCATCTACCACTCGGCTCGAAGCAAAATGCTAATTTGATGCAATCACCTGTGTCTCATTTATACCGCACAGTGTGGCATGAGCACCTGGTGCAATCATTGCATGCCAATGTGCATTGGCTCGTTTTAGTTACACTCGAAGTAGATTGGCTCTCGCGAGCGAGATTCCTATTCGTCGGTACTCCGACGTGGCGTCGAGAGTAACCGACTGAATGGGAACAATACTTAGGTAGGCGGTACGTGTCAAAGTAACATCCACAGGGATGGCAGGACCCAAGGTTTCCCAGCATCACACTGCATCCGCCGGATTGCCTTCTTCCCATAGTGCATCCTGGTGCCATGTGTTCCCCAGGTAAGCGATGCACCCGGCCATCCACGTGATGTAAAAGAAAACGTGATTCATCAGACCAGGCCACCTTCTTCCTTTGCTCCGTGGTCCAGTTCTGATGCTCACGTGCCCACTGTTGGGTCAGCATGGGCACCCTGACTGGTCTGCAGCTATGCAGCCCCATACACAACAAACTGCGATACACTGTGTATTCTGACACTTTTCTATCAGAACCAACATTAACTTCTTGAGCAATTACAATAGCTTGTCTGTTTCATCGGACCACACGGGGCAACCTTTGCTCCCCACATGCATCAGTGAGCCTTGGCCACCCATGACCCTGTCACCGGTTCACCACTGTTCCTTCCTTCGACAACTTTTGATAGATACTGACCACTGCAGACTGGGAACATGGGAACTCCGGGAACTCTGACCCAGTCGTCTAGCCATCACAATTTGTCCCTTGACAAACTCACTCAAATCCTTACGCTTGCCCATTTTTCCTGCTTCTAACACATCAACTTTGAGGACAAAATGTTCACTTGCTGCCTAATATATCCCACCCACTAACAGGTGCCGTGATGAAGAGATAATCAGTGTTATTCCCTTCACCTGTCAGTGGTCATCATGTTATGCCTGTATGTATGTGTAAAATGCCCCTCAACGACCATCCACAAATTATCACAAAATATATTTCAGAAAACATCTCATGCAAAATACAGACATTTTTCTTACCTCCACTAATGGAAGATATCCACCGATGATGAAGATGAGCGTGGGGAAACTTTCTTGTGAGAAGAATAACAGCTCACAAAGTGACGCAGGAAGCAAAGTGATTGGATAAGCATTTTTTCTTTTTAACACATTTAATACAAAATGATAAAAATGTGTTAAAATAGTCATAACAAAAAAAAATGCGCTAAGAATGAACACATCCTTTTTGAGAGTGAGTGGATGGAGTAGCTTTGCAGTGCAACAAATACAGGAATGCTTGGTTTCGTTGTGTTTTTGATGCATTGTGCCGTGCTGCTAATGCTTGTTTGGTGTAGACACTGTGTGACAGTCTAATTGAACTAATTGGACTAATAATAAGAAGTAATGATTAGCTCTACACAGAGTAATAAACTGCACAAATGTCACGCTCCACCTCAGGCAGTATGAAGTTCTCTCATTTCACACCAGACACTGTTAGTGGACAGAAATACAATTTAACGCACCAAGAGCTGCCTGAAGATGTCCAAACAGATACAGACAGATTTTGTGCAACTGAAGCAGGACAGTGGTTTTCTTAGGGGAACGGTCCAATGTCGCCCAATACACAGGACAGAGACAGCCAAAGGGAACTTTAGCCATTCACATGCACAAAATGAAAGACTGAGAAACTGACTTTCTCAAAGTCCTTCAGAAAGTTATGGTCTGTTTATGAAGGACACGCACCTTGTCGCTGTTCTTGTATTTATCCCAGCTTTTCAACATTTTCAGCCATTTTGTCGTTCTCTCTATTTCCAGATGTTTTTGCTAAACAGATAAAATGCAAACATGTTACCATAAATAAAATTAAAAAAAACTTAAAGTTTAATCTAAGGCAACACTAAGAGGACTTTAATGAAAATGGATTTCAGTGAGATCTAGAAAGCAGTATTAAATTAACAGCATTATTAACATTTTGGAGGCCACCCATAAAAAACCTCCAGAGACATTTCAAATGTTTTCTCTACCTTTTCTTCTACAAGCACATAATTATCTCTGAGGAAGCAATGTTACTCTGTTTCTACAATTTAGAGCTCATTATCACTTTATAACCTGACACTTTAAGTGCTTTTTGCATGATAAATGTGTGATAAAGAAATCAAATTTTGACTCGTCATTTTTACATTCATTTTAACCAGGCGGTAAAGGGTATTTTTAGTGAAAGTCCATTCCCCTCAAATTCATCTAGCTTTCATTTAAAATGAATGCCACTTGCTTTTATATTTTGTTTCTTAATCCAATGACGTTCCTATAGGTTATATATTATGTATTCTGCATCTCTACACAGGAAATACCATGTTTTTGGGTTACTATAGCAAGTATTTATTTTTAACTGTGATAAATTACAAAAAGGTTATCTGGAGCTGATATGGAAAATTACAACAAGCTTGATTCATGTGGAATCTAATTTACATGTGAATGGGAATCATACTTGCATCCAAATAGCAATTAATCTACATAAAACACAACCCAAACCCTGCAGAATTCAGTCAGATTTACTGCACTTTTTTTTTCTTAAAGTTGTTCCATTACGTTTCTTAATAAAAGCCTACACATTGCACAAAACTGTGTTGATAAATAGGTTTATAGTGCATTTAGAAGACATATTTTTCTCATCCTACTAATCTTGGTTCTAGCTTTCTAGTTTACTTCTGTAGTAAACTTAAGTTTAACAATTTTGGTGTCATGGGTACAAACAGAACTAGACTCACCTTTTCCTCCACTATGTCATACATTGGAAGCTCACCCTCACTGTGAAAGACAAAACACACCTTATTATAAAAGGGAAATACACACAGTTGGACTAAACTCATTTTTTTCTGATGAATCAAATCAAGTGTTTCAGTCAGACTACACTGGACTCTCGGATAGCCACTAATGTCTGTTCACTATTCACATAACAAGATGGCCATACAGGGACAGAAAACTCATCCATAAATCATACACTGGTTTATGCTGCTGACGTCAAATCTTGGTTCCTCGCATGTATTACTGAAAAAGGAATTACTTTGTTCCACAGGAAGTGTACTCGCTGGATAAATAAACATCGCTATTGGTAATGATGCCCTCATGACCCCCACCCCTGAAACTGTTCAAAGTGCAAGATCTTAGTCAGCTACACAAACAGGAAATGACTGTTTCCATGGCAGCCATTTTGGATCTGATCTGGGATATTCATGAGGAAACCCAAGTCAGTCATGACATGACATGGCTCTGTTCCAAACCCTAGAGAGCTTCCTTTCTGTCTACATAGACATGAACCTTCTAAGGCAGCACTGTAATTAGTTATAATAAATAACTTAGAGTTCTAATCTGTTGTGAATTTGTAATGGTTAGTGAAAACCAAATCAGAATCAGTGTAATTATCGACTTGTTCATATGGTATTTTTTTTAAAAGAGACCCCCTGTGGTGAAAATTAAGTTTTTTTATGTCAATACCATTGTTGAGTATTTTCATCTTAAAACTGCAATGAAACAAAGACGTGGCTCGAACGCGACAGCGTTTCTTACATCACAAACTACCTTGTATCCCATCACGTCAACGTGCGAGCGGGCTTTAGCATATCATTAACTATGACCGCTCTGAAGCAGAGGAGTCTCAAGAAAAGCCAGGTTATCCTGGTATATTTTTCTGTTGATATGAAAAATTGTGCACATTTAGCAATATAGCGGGTGAATTATGTATATGATGTATATTATAATGTTATGATGAACTGGATGCCTTTCTCCGCTGACGTTCAAAGCGTTTCTAAGGATGCTGATTTTTAGAAGGCAGACTGAGATGGCAAATGGGAACATGGTTTGTGTAACATTTGCAACACATTATTAGCTGTTTGATAACATAGTCAAGCAAAAGGCTAATCATATTAGTTACCGTTATGTGTCCGAAGTTGTAAAGAGCGATACCACTGTGCAGCGCTTACCATGGTAAAGTTGAGCGAGTGAGTTGGTGTGAGTGAGTGGAGGCGGGGATAATTTGCATATTCATGGTTCCGCGTATACTAAATGAATCAAGGGTGTAGAGTTACATTCAAGCTATTTTAGGGCATGAAGAATTTTTGTGTCATTTTGGTGATCAGATAAGTTATAAGAGATAAAATGATTGACTACAGGGGGACTTCAAACATTGAGATCTTTAGAAAAGCAAAAACAAAACTATACTTAAAGAAAACTAAAAAGAGAACAACAAAAGAACAGAACAGAAGCGTAAGATACAGAGCAAACAAAGTGAAGGAACAAAAAAGCAAACAAAAAACAAACAAAAAACTAAAACTTAAAATACAGAACAGAAAACAAACAAAAAACTTAAAATGCAGAACAGAAAACAAACTAAAAACTAAAACTCAAAATACAGAACAAGCAGAAAACAAAAGAACAAAAAACAAAAAAACAGCAACACTAAATTCTAAGAAAAACTGGCATGTGTTGCTGAGCCAGGTCGATCTATCTCTCAATTTGCTTTTACTTCCTTGTACTTTTCCAGTTTTTTTCCACCCCAGCAATTACAGAGTCCTGATCTGCCAGACACATGTGGCACCCTATAAATATCACATAGGGCACTGCTGTTTAAGGGGCCTGGGTAAGCCACAAACCTCCCTGCCAGGGTGAGAAGAAAGGAGAAACGAGAAGACAGGAGAGGCCAAAGGAGCAGACAAACATCAAGATAAGGGCTTCAGACTCTGCTGGGGTTTCTCTAGTACCTGCATCTCCTCACTCATGTGTAAGATCTCACAGAACAGAATAATGCACATCTCTTACTGCAGGAATCCGAAGCGGTCCACCGCTTTATACAGATCAAAATTGGCCTCCTCCCACGGCTCCACCTCCGCACTTTCTTTACCCTGAAAGCACAAATAACACAAAGCAGTGAGTACACATCAGTTGTATACATAGTTTAAGTGTGTATGTGTGTGTGTGTGCGCAGAGTTGCTCAAGGCTTGAGTTCTCAAACCATATGGCTCCACTGATCTGTGAATTTACTGTTCATACATATTTTAGGCAGGTAATGAGGGGTGGGCAGGTTCAGCACAACACAAATAAACAATACAAAGAGGAGAAATGAAGAGAGAGGCGCCTGGGGCAGAAACAGATCATCCTTGAGTAAGAACAGTGTGTTTACGAAAGGAGAGAGACTGATACATGGTCTGTGTTCTGACCACATACACACTACATTTTTTTCCTTAACTTAAACTTTTTTGTATAGTAAAGTTAATTCAGGGCTGCTTAACACAGAGACTTAATTTAAATATTTTTTGTAGCTATTTTCAGTCTTTAGGGAGCCGGACATAAAAAGTCCTGTAGAGGAGCTGGTGTGGACTGATCACCACACATTTTGGCCGAGGATGGAAAACTCTCCACTCCACTCTTAGTTCCAGTCTATGACTTCTTTTAGAGCTATTTTCGTTCACCACAGTAGACAAATAAAGAACTAACTGACCTGCAGAACCAGAGCATTCTGGCCAATCACAATAAGCCGATAATTATTTTGATAATATGACCGATAAATGGCCAATATAAAATTATTTAATAAATACATTGTGCACTATGCATGTCTCCATTAGTTTGACTAATGTCAATTGTTGATTCACATTTTAAATGTGTCACTAAAGCATATGAAAAGAAAGGTGAAACATGCTACTCACTGACAAAATAATTTCAACCCCATTTAACTGTCCCGCCAATGACTAACTATGCAATATGTGCACTCTGACAACATAAATGTAGGCTAATTTAAATGTAAAGGAAATGTGAAGGCGTTAATAGATGTGGGAGGCCTGGAGAACGAGAAAAGAATGGGAAGAAATCAATCAGCAGGAGCGAGAACAAGAGTGGGAGCGATAAAAAATAAAGAGTATGAAGGAAATCGAAAATCAGAGACAAAATACGATCTGGTACAGAGAAGCCATATCAAGGGCACACGCACACTCGTTTATCTCTGTCTCACCCTCTCGTGTGTGTCACAGGCATAAATCTGCAATGGGATATGATAATCTGATAGCATGTCACAGTGACACACATGGCTATGGGAAATATTTCGGCCTGTGAAACACGCCAAGGGCGCACCCCTCCTCCACTGTTTTCTCATGTATTTCTGCATCTATTCATCCCTCTAGACTTGATAGAACGACCTCACTAGAACAATATTGCATGCAATAACATGTTTCCATTTGTATTTTATGATATTTGACATTTAAACAATGAGTGACCATTAAATGGCATCACTACCTGGCTCAGTGGCATTCATACTTCCCTTCTGTTACTTCTGTAAAACGTGAAAACACCCAAAACTAGAGCCTAAACAATGAGTTCCGTAATATACAGGGCTCGACATTAACGCTTGTCTGGGACAAGTGGATTTTTTTGAGAGCAAGTGAAAGAGAATTTTACTTGCCCGACCGGACAATAGGTGTGTAACGGTACACAGAACTGACGGTTCGGTACGTACCTCGGTTTTGAAGTCACGGTTCGGTATGGATTCGGTACAGCAATTTTACAAAATTGCTTTACATTTAACTGATTAAGTGATTACACGACATATTATACATTTCAGTAAGTTGTAATGTATCCTCAACATACCTTAAGCGATATTAATTCATGTTTATTCTTTAGGACGCGATGATCGCGTTCACTCGCACGCCGCCACAATACAGTCACGTCACATTAAAGAGCGTCAAAGCGGCATTTATCGTTTGAATTTCATGATAAAATGGACTGAATACTTAATATGTTCGTGTGAGAACTCGGATTGAAGTGTGTTCCGCGCTTAAAACAAGCCGACTGTTAACTGTTAAAGATTCCATTCAGAACCGCTCGGTACACACGTGTACCGAACCGAAAGCCCTGTACCAAAACGGTTTGGTACGAATACGTGTACCGTTACACCCCTACCGGACAAGTATTCTGGTAAAAACATAAAAAAATAACTAGGGAATCACCAAAATGCATATATAATAATATATAATGTATAATGAACTGACGGTAACAAGGTTGCGCTGTTGACACTCGCGCAGCCTCTCGAGGAGAAATCACAACAAATGAGCGCCGCTCATACAAAGAAACTCAGTTAACATACTGCGGTAAAAATTTGTTACAAATTGTGGAGTTTTTATATTTATAACAACATATGATAGCCTTCAGTTAAGCAACATGACAGAACCAAGAGTGCTGTTTTCCTGAATATCATCACGACTGAAAATGACTCTATTATATATGACAGTTCCATAAAAAATTAATTAACATTAAGTCACTTACATTCTACATGCAATATTGACTGTTTTTGTTAGATTTCAGCAGCAAAAATAGTTCCAAACAAAGATCACAGAAGAACCATAATGCATCTCAAAGCATGAATGATGAATGAATGATTCAGTGTTCTGAATGAATCGGTTGAATCAAAGATTCAATTACCTATTCGTAAACAATTGCCTCATTCTTGAATGAATCATCCGTTTGAATTAATCGTTTAAATGACTCACTCATTAAGACGGTCACCTGCTGCCACCTACTGGTGGTTTAGTTTCATCTTTCCAACATTTCTTATTTGTATATTCAAACATATTTAAAACAATCTCATAACATTATTTAATGCAGTTGTAATTTAGTGTGTGTGTGTGTGTGTGTAAATTATTTAATTTGATTGGTAACAGCCCTATAGTGTCTTATTCTAATTTAATTTGTAGATCAAATAAAAATAAAATAAAATGAAAGCTGAAGCATTGCCTATATTTACTAAGATTATGGGGAAAAAGCCCTTTATAAAAGGTAAAAATATCACAGATATGCAGTTTTAAATATGTCAAAGCTGATTGAACACTGGTGAGAATATTGCTTCAGAATAAATTATATTTACAAAAAAAAAAAAAAAAAAATCTGGACAAGCAAATGTTTTACTCGGACAAGTGAGTGACAGATTTACTGAAGCACAAGCACATGAAAAGGCTTTATGTCGAGCCCTGATATACATAATATATAGTCTGTTGCAGATGTGCTGCTTTGATGGCTGTAAAGACAATGCTTTGGAGGGGATGGATTTACAACATCTTCTCAGAGAGTGATTTATTGTGTATACAGTTGAACTGTTACTGTTGGACACAACAAACCCTCTTAAGGAATTTGGGCTCTTTATTCATCCCCTTTAGCACACTGCTGTAAGGATGAATCAGAGAGTTGAACTCAATGAATCAGTGCGTGAACAAATCATTCGGGGTTGCGTTTCCCAAAAGCATCGTAAGCCCAAGTTGATCGTAGAATTGCCACCAATGGTCTCTACGATCAACTTAGGCTTATAATGCTTTTGGGAAACACAGCCCAGGCCTGGGTCATTAACTAGATCAACTAATTTATAAAATCAAAAATCAGACTGAAGGAATCCATTTCTTCACAAATCAGACATCACAACTTCTCCATGAGAGTTCACGACTTCCGAGAGATCTAGGTTCCGATGTCAAGATTTTCAATGAATAACCACTTAAATTTCAGTCCGTTTATTCCTGTTGTATGGCTTCTGAAAAATATAGTACATGAATCATTCATGCACTACTCTTAGGCCTCAATCAAACAGAACGTGTTTTTGCAGTGAGAGGTGCCTTTTTAAAATGGTTTTCTATTGGCAGTGAGCGTTTTGCATGCTGTTTATGCGCTGGGCACCTCGTGTTTTAGCCACTTGCTGCGCCTCATGTTTTTGTAGGAATGCTCTGAGCGCCTCAAGTTAAAAAAAAAAAAAAAAAAAATCAACTGAGCAGAAAAGAACAACTCTTTTTTTCCATTGTCAAATCGAATGAATGGAGAGGCGGGTCTTCTGTTGTGGTGACGGTTACCTTGATTAAACTGACAGGACAGCTGATTCGGGGGTTGCCTAACAACATAAAAAAAAAAAAAAAAACGCAGCACACTGCTCTTTTCTAAATTAAAAAAATGGCAACCAAAAAAAAAAAAGCCAGTGCAGTAGTTCTTATGTTTTCAAACCTGAAAAATGCATTCTGTCTGAACAGGGCCTTATGGTGTTTTGGTCATTTTGGAGCCAGTCCTCTTTTACTTTCATTATCAAACAGAACAGAACAGAACAGAACAAAACAAAACAAAACAAAACAAAACAGAAAAGAACAGAACAAAACAGAAAAGAACAGAACAAAACAAAACAGAACAGAACAGAAAAACAGAACAAAACGAAACAAAACAGAACAGAACAGAACAGAACAGAACAAAACAGAACAGAACAAAACAGAAAAGAACAGAACAAAACAGAACAGAACAGAACAAAACAAAACAGAAAAGAACAGAACAAAACAAAACAGAACAGAACAGAACAGAACAAAACGGAACAGAACAGAACAAAACAAAACAAAACAGAAAAGAACAGAACAGAACAAAACAGAACAGAACAGAACAGAACAAAACAGAAAAGAACAAAACAAAACAAAACAGAAAAGAACAGAACAAAACAGAAAAGAACAGAACAGAACAAACAAAACAGAACAGAAAAGAACAGAACAAAACAAACAGAAAGAACAGAACAGAACAAAACAGAACAGAACAGAACAGAACAGAACAGAACAGAAACAGAACAAAACAAAACAAAACAGAAAAGAAAAACAAAACAAAAACAGAAACAAAACAAAACAAAACAGAAAGAACAGAACAGAACAAAACAGAACAGAACAGAACAGAACAGAAAGAACAGAAAAGAACAGACAGAACAGAACAGAACAGAACAGAACAAAACAGAACAGAACAGAACAAAACAGAACAGAACACAGAACAGAACAGAACAGAACAGAACAAAACAACAGAACAGAACAAAACAGAACAGAAAACAGAACAAAACAAAACAAGAACAGAAAGAACAGAACAAAACAAAACAAAACAGAACAAAACAAAACAGAAAAGAACAGAACAAAACAAAACAGAACAGAACAGAACAGAAAAAACAAAACAAAACAAAACAGAAAAGAACAGAACAAAACAGAACAAAACAGAACAGAACAAAACGGAACAGAACAGAACAAAATGGAACAGAACAGAACAAAACAAAACAGAAAAGAACAGAACAGAACAAAACAAAACAGAAAAGAACAAAACAAAACAAAACAGAAAAGAACAGAACAGAACAAAACGGAACAAAACAAAACGGAACAGAACAGAACAGAACAGAACAGAACAAAACAAAAAAGAAAAGAACAGAACAGAAAAAAAACAAAACAGAAAAGAACAGAACAAAACAGAACAGAACAGAACAAAAAACGGAACAGAACAAAATGGAACAGAACAAAACAAAATGGAACAGAACAAAACAGAAAAGAACAGAACAAAACAGAACAGAACAAAACAGAACAGAACAGAACAGAACAAAACAGAAAAGAACAAAACAAAACAAAACAGAACAGAACAGAACAAAACGGAACAGAACAGAACAAAACAAAACAGAAAAGAACAGAACAAAACAAAACGGAACAGAACAGAACAAACAAAACAAAACAGAAAAGAACAGAACAAAACGGAACAGAACAAAACAAAACGGAACAGAACAGAACAAAACAGAAAAGAACAGAACAAAACAGAACAGAACAAAACAGAACAGAACAAACAAAGAACAGAACAGAACAGAACAAAACAGAACAAAACAGAACAGAACAGAACAAAACAGAACAGAGAACAGAACAAAACAGAACAGAACAAAACAGAAAAGAACAGAACAGAACAGAACAAAACAGAACAGAACAGAAACAAAACAAAACAGAAAAGAACAGAACAGAACAGAACAAAACAGAACAAAATAGAACAGAACAGAACAGAACAGAACAAGGTTTAGAATAACATAGGAGTTTTTTTGGTGAACTAGTATTAGTTTTTTATCAGTTTATTTTTTATTTTTTCTGAAAAATATAGTACATGAATCATTCATGCACTACTTTTATAGTGTTTTAGTCATTCTGGAGCCAGTCCTCTCTTTACTTTGAAAACAAAACCAAACTAAACAAAACTAGTATCAGTTTTAAATATTTTAAAGTAATTCTAAAAGCAAGTAGTGCAAAAATGCAAGATTTCAGGGGTAAACATGTTAAAACTAACATTTTAGAAGATAAAAAAATAAACAAATGTAAGTTGACAGGAGAATCCCAGCGTAAGGGAGTTTATTACAATCCAATTAACAGACATTACGGAATTGCAGCTCCCTAATGAGGGCTCAGATTACACTCAATTTAAACTATCAGTTTACAAACCGGACTTGCTTGAGAGATTTCATGAGAAAACTCAAGATACCTTACATATGCTTTCAGCGAAAACACACATTAATCATTAAAAGGTGGCTGGGTTAAGTCATGATGTTCTTAATATTTATTAACACATAATCATCATTGCATCAATTTAGTGTAAGGTCTCACTTCACTTTTAAGGTCACTTCCCTCCATGTAAGCCAACATACTTCACCAATATGTCTGTTGACGAGTGTATCTTCTGGAAAGCATGGCTGAAGATACAATGCCAGATGTGAACTTTGGATAAAAGTTAGCCTCCCAACATAAGTGATATACATAGCAGCTGGTGAACAGGTCTTTCACATCATGCCATTACATATTTGTATGTCTAGAGCACTCTTTTGACCAATCAGCATCCAAGACCAGAATGACCATTTCATAACTGTTTACACAAAGAAAATTCTCTGTGGCATTCTAAATCAGAAAAGTAACAAAAATGTTTGCTGAAAGCTTCTAACATCAGACAGACAACGTTTCAGCAAAGTGTCTCAGAAGAGATTAAAGAGAATCTTCCAGATGAAAACGCGTACATTGGATGTGATGTGCGCAGGTTGTGAACTATGATGGAAGGAGATGTCTGGTTGGATCAGAGTATGTGTTTGTTGTGTTTCTGCTTTCCTTGGAAGTGTATTGGAGGGTATTTGGCTGGTAAGTGAATGACGGCTGTTTTCTCTCACCTTGTCATATTTAGCGAGTATCTCAGCTCGCTCCTGTTCCAACTTCAGTGCAGCATCCTGCTCTGAATTAGACGCTGGAAAGAGAAACAGAAAAATATACCAATTAGCTGCAATTTTCACCGTCCAATACGTGAATCATCTCACTAATAAGCCTGGCTGACAGAAATGAAAAGATGTTGGACTTCTTTGCACGTTGAGAAACACACACACACACACACACACACACACACACACACACACACACACACACACACACACACACACACACACACACACACACACACACACACACACACACATTCTCTCTCTTCTATCGGCTAGAGCATAGCAACAAGTGGCTGTTCAAATAGGTCTGAGCCAGTTTGTGGCTCTCAAGGGCAAACTACGTCATTCACATCTAAAGCAAACAACATGGGTCTGCTTTTATAGGAAGGTTCCATGTTCAATACAAGCTCTATGGACAGCACATCTGTATTATGCAGATAAAACAATATAGACAGTTTGTAAAAAACATGCAAAATCAGATGCTGTTACAAATTCAATTCAAAGAAAACTTCCCACAGTAAAAAGACTCAATGTGAAAAATTAATAAAGTAAGGTTTTTCAAATGCTTGTCATAAAAACAAGAGATCAGGTGCGAGATATAACTAAGGATTTATGGAGAGTCCAGTGGGGAAAAAAAACGGACATCATAGGTTCAGATCACAAGTCTTTTCACTTTGTGTGAGCAGTAAAATAATAAAATCTAATAAAAGGAGGAATATGCAACCCAACATTTGGTAAGATTAAAAGAGCTTTAGCCACATACGAAGCGTTACAATATTTACTGGCGGATAAAAATAGAGCATGGCGCAAAAGTCCAGTCCAAAGTGATGGATAATCATTATTTGTAGTGCAACCGCTGCGCAAAAACATGTTTACTGTAACACAAATAAAAAGAACAACACAATAAATGTCAAAAGTCGAAAGCATAGCTACAAGATGTAAATATTATATATGCTAATATGATTTTAGTATAATAAGCTGGTCTGTGCAAACATCCAGTCTTTCAACTCCTGTCATGACCATGTAAACCTGGTAACGTTCTCTTTGTATACTAAAAGGGGATTTGATGTAATTATCTGCAAATTACTGTTAAATAACCATAAGTTCAGAACAGAACTAAAAGAAATGTAATTTGTCATCATTTACTCACCCTCATGACATTCCAACGGAACACAAAAGAAGATACTATGAGAAATCTTTTGGAGAAAGCTTACCGTTTCTTACCATGAGAAAACTTCTTGGTTACCAACATTCTTCAAAATATATTTATTTTGATATGCAGAAGAAGCCCTACAGGTTTAAAACAGCATGAGGGTGAGCAAATTTTTGGATGAACTATCCCTTGAATAACCCACATTGGTATGGAGAAATATAAATGTTTGTTTTTTGAGTGTATCCTTTTATACACTCCAGAACATACTGTCCCAAAGAATTTCAATGATACTGAATTGTATATGCACTAAAAGCATTAATATAAAAGCAACTGTGTTTATTTTTATAAACTGAGGGACAAGTTGAGATGATTTTCTGTGGCATTTGACAGCATGTTACAGGCGCTGTTGACAGAGCTTAACCTGTAGCGAACCTAGGACTTTCCCACAAAAGCAGCACAGATCGAGAAACAGAGTGAGATAAGAGAATAGTGTGTGCTTGAGGGCAATAAAGCACCCTACTGGATCCCAGCCTAGACTTTGATGTTGTCTATGAAGTGTGTAGACACACAATCAGATGGAAACATTCTCCTGTGAAGAGCTCTGCTGTGGAGCTGTTGATGTAAGATTGGGTTTACTGTGTATTCAATGTGTCCTACTGCTAGTGTACAAACACATCTATTTTTCAGAAGCAGCTGGCCAATGAAATTACACCTAATCACACGGAGTGGCCAATCATTTCCTCTCCAGGAATTAGGTTAACGTTGCCACTTCCTGTTTGGCTTGGTTCCCTTTCTGAGTGTATTTTGCAGGCAACACTATTTTACACAGGCTTCCACCAGCTTTCAGCCCTTGGGTCAAAGCCAGCCAGATTCTCAATGCTGAATGAATAGGCTTTTAAAGCCAATGGAATTTTTATGAAAGGATGGTGCTTGTTTGTGTGGGTGTATTTAACAGATCCAAGTAGAGTAAAACAAAAAGAAGCACATGGAGCAGATGAGATGTGATGAGACAAAATTAGATAACAAGAGATAAGAAAAGACAGTGAATGAGATTAGACAAGAAGAGTTAAGATTAGAATAGATGAAGAGACTAGATGAGAAGAGGTGAGAATACACAAAGCAAGACGAGAAGACATTATAAGAATAGAAAAGAGTATATAAGAGAAGAGATACGTTGAAATGAGAATAGAAGTGTGTGTGAAAGAAAAAAAAGAGACAAAATGAGAGATTAAGTGAGAGAGAAGAAAAAATATGATACAAGAAGAACCTATGTAAATATGAGACAGAATATGAGATGAGAAGACAAGATGAGATGAGAGAAGAAGAGAGTATGTGAGATGTTGGAAAAGATGTATGTGGGAAGGGTAAAGATGAGACAAGAAGAGACGAGATGCTGCAAGACGACATTATAGGAGAGAAGAAAGCATGTGATAGAAATGTGTGACGAGACAAGAACAGTAAAGACGAGAATAGACAAGACTGTGAGAAATGAGTCCAGATAAGAAAGGAAGAATACGTGAAAAAACGAAGAGAGTATGAAAGAATATAATATCTGAGAAGAGAGAATGTGAGAGGAAAGGCGACAGAATATGAGATGAGAAGAGATGTAAGTGAGAAAATAAACATGACAAGACAAGATTGTGAGGGGAAAAGATGTATATGAAAGATGAGACAAGAAGACGCAAGACAAGAAAAGATGAGATGAGACAGAAAAGTAGAGAGCATGTAAGAGAGACAAGAACAGGAGAGATGAGAAGAGACAAGATGAGCAGAAATGAGAAATGAAGAGTAAGTGAGAGGAGATGTAAAGACAAGAGAAACGTGAGAAAAGAAGAGATTATGTAAGAGACAAGATGAGAAGAACAGCATGTGAGAGAAGAGACAAAACATGAGGAGATGAGATTATATGAGAAGAGATAATGTGTGACGACACAAGATGAGAAAAGAAGAAAGTGTGTGAGAAAAGAAACAAGACAAGAAAAGACTAAATCAAACGAGGGAAAAATATGTATTTGAAAGACAAAGCAAGAAGAGAACTGAAGAGAAGAAATGAGAGTAGAAGAAGATACAAGACAAGAAAAAATGAGATTATGAGAAACAAATGAGAGCTTGTAAAAGAAGGCATTATGTGAGACGAGACAAAAAACAGTCATGTAGAGATGAGAAGAGACAAGATCATGTGAGAAATGAGATGAGGAAAGAAGAGACAAGATAGTAGGCTGTGTGTGAGACAAAATGAGACAATACTATGAGAGATAAGCATGTGAGACAAAATGAGACAATACTATGAGAGATAAGCATGTGAGACAAAATGAGACAATACTATGAGAGATAAGCATGTGAGACAAAATGAGACAATACTATGAGAGATAAGCATGTGAGACAAAATGAGACAAAACAAGACTATGTGAGATATGGGTTGAGATGAGAAAGGAAGAGTATACGAGAAACTAGATGAGACAAGAGAGTATATGAAAGAGCAATGTAAGAGACAAATCGTGAAAAGATGAGAAGAGAAGAGACCAGTAAAGGAGATATAAGTTTACATGGCTGGTGGTCTTAAAGCTCTGGGGCCTCCATGGCATATTAGCATTCACTCAGCACCATATGTTTCAGCTCAACACCCTCTCGTTCATGCTCCATACATCAGTCTGACAGCTCACGCTGAGCGTATGTGAGCACAAGCGTATTTAGAGATGAGCGAATGTTCTCCGAGGCTTCTGCGGCAGAGACGCCGTACACAAGAATGAGAGCCGTTTCAATCCCTCTTAATGGTCATTTGTCAGATTAACAGAGCTCATTTCACATGGATAAGAGTGAAGAAATCACAGCTCATCTTCCCTGACAATTTACAGAGCTGCACTGTTGAACACAGATACTGCAACAAGCTGACTAGAGATGCAATTAATGTGAATTATTTTAATTTTTAAAATGGGACCCATCACAGCTAATATTATAAAATGCTCACAAACACATGCATGAGGAACTTCAATGTTAGCAACAGGGATCATTCCCCATGTCCGGGTATGCGTACTACACAGTATACCAAAAGCAGCATGCAAAATACGTAGTATTCATGATGAAACAGTAAGCGAAAAACATGGATGATGTACTACTTCCACTGGGATTCTTCTTAAGTGTACGTCCAATGGATATTTTAATATCCCATGAGGCCGAGGGGAGCTGAAGAACCATCGGTTTTAAAAAGCTGGCGGAAAAGTATGAGCTGAGCAACTCCTAAGTGCCACAGGTGCCAAGAAAGTTGTTCCTCATGCTCGAATTGCTCTTGTTTAACACCACTTGAGTAAAATATGGACCCACTTTATATTAGGTGGCTTTAACTACTATGTACTAACATTTTAATTAATAATTTGATACAATGCACTTATTGTGTACATACATGTTTATACATTGTATACATTTAAAAAATTACCTGCATGTAATTACATCTTAAATAGAGAAATTAATTACACATTAATTTCTGTAGTTACATTTATAATTACACTTCCCTTACACCTTAACCCACCCTTAAACTTACCCACACCACCACACCTGTCCCTAACTTTACCCTTAAACTTACCCACACCACACCTGTCCCTAACTTTACCCTTAAACTTACCCACACCACCACACCTGTCCCTAACTTTACCCTTAAACTTACCCACACCACCACACCTGTCCCTAACTTTACCCTTAAACTTACCCATACCACCACACCTGTCCCTAACTTTACCCTTAAACTTACCCACACCACCACACCTGTCCCTAACTTTACCCTTAAACTTACCCACACCACCACACCTGTCCCTAACTTTACCCTTAAACTTACCCACACCACCACACCTGTACCCTTAAACTTACCCACACCACCACACCTGTCCCTAACTTTACCCTTAAACTTACCCACACCACCACACCTGTCCCTAACTTTACCCTTAAACTTACCCACACCACCACACCTGTCCCTAACTTTACCCTTAAACTTACCCACACCACCACACCTGTCCCTAACTTTCTACCCTTAAACTTACCCACACCACCACACCTGTCCCTAACTTTACCCTTAAACACCCACACCACCACACCTGTCCCTACCCTTAAACTTACCCACACCACCACACCTTTACCCTTAAACTTACCCACACCACCACACCTGTCCCTAACTTTACCCTTAAACTTACCCACACCACCACACCTGTCCCTAACTTTACCCTTAAACTTACCCACACCACCACACCTGTCCCTAACTTTACCCTTAAACTTACCCACACCACCACACCTGTCCCCTTTACCCTTAACTTACCCTTACCTGTCCCACTTACCCACACCACACCACCACACCTGTCCCTTTACCCTTAAACTTACCCACACCACCACACCTGTCCCTAACTTTACCCTTAAACTTACCCACACCACCACACCTGTCCCTAACTTTACCCTTAAACTTACCCACACCACCACACCTGTCCCTAACTTTACCCTTAAACTTACCCACACCACCACACCTGTCCCTAACTTTACCCTTAAACTTACCCATACCACCACACCTGTCCCTAACTTTACCCTTAAACTTACCCACACCACCACACCTGTCCCTAACTTTACCCTTAAACTTACCCACACCACCACACCTGTCCCTAACTTTACCCTTAAACTTACCCACACCACCACACCTGTCCCTAACTTTACCCTTAAACTTACCCACACCACCACACCTGTCCCTAACTTACCCTTAAACTTACCCACACCACCACACCTGTCCCTAACTTTACCCTTAAACTTACCCACACCACCACACCTGTCCCTAACTTTACCCTTAAACTTACCCACACCACCACACCTGTCCCTAACTTTACCCTTAAACTTACCCACACCACCACACCTGTCCCTAACTTTACCCTTAAACACCCACACCACCACACCTGTCCCTAACTTTACCCTTAAACTTACCCACACCACCACACCTGTCCCTAACTTTACCCCTTAAACTTACCCACACCACCACACCTGTCCCTAACTTTACCCTTAAACTTACCCACACCACCACACCTGTCCCTAACTTTACCCTTAAACTTACCCACACCACCACACCTGTCCCTAACTTTACCCTTAAACTTACCCACACCACCACACCTGTCCCTAACTTTGCCTTAAACTTACCCACACCACCACACCTGTCCCTAACTTTACCCTTAAACTTACCCACACCACCACACCCGTTTACCCTTAAACTTACCCACACCACCACACCTGTCCCTAACTTTGCCTTAAACTTACCCATACCACCACACCTGTCCCTAACTTTACCCTTAAACTTACCCACACCACCACACCTGTCCCTAACTTTACCCTTAAACTTACCCACACCACCACACCTGTCCCTAACTTTACCCTTAAACTTACCCACACCACCACACCTGTCCCTAACTTTACCCTTAAACTTACCCACACCACCACACCTGTCCCTAACTTTACCCTTAAACTTACCCACACCACCACACCTGTCCCTAACTTTACCCTTAAACTTACCCACACCACCACACCCGTCCCTAACTTTACCCTTAAACTTACCCATACCACCACACCTGTCCCTAACTTTACCCTTAAACTTACCCACACCACCACACCTGTCCCTAACTTTACCCTTAAACTTACCCACACCACCACACCGTCCCTAACTTTACCCTTAAACTTACCCACACCACCACACCTGTCCCTAACTTTACCCTTAAACTTACCCACACCACCACACCTGTCCCTAACTTTACCCGTAACTCAATATCAGCAAAAGAGTGTTGCAATACAATGAGTACACTAAGTACTTATGTACTTATTTTTTGATGCAAGTACATAGTAGTAAAGGCCACCTAATATAAAGTGGGACCTAAATTATTTTTGACATTGCTACTAGCAGGTCAAAGAACATCCCTGCGAGAATAGGAGATCTTTCCAGTTATGTGTATAGTTTTCTGTTTCCTACGCAGAAGTTTTGATTCTTGTGCATGCATGAAAATGCTCGACTGAACGATACTGCTGGTGCTAGATGACATATGACATTGAAATACTATTTGTTTAAAGAAAACACAAATGTGCAAAAAGATTTATAGTTTTACAAAGGCTACATTCAAATTACTGAGTCATGTTGAAGTCAGTCATATACTGGTTTAATAGGGGAATCATTATGAATTAAACAGGTCAATATTTTCTTGCAATTGTGCCACCTGTCATGTGTACAGGTACTTTTCATACACAAGAAGCGCGTTCAAACCTGTGGAATTCCTTGACGTGTGCTTATTTATGATCGCTAACTTTTATTTGATCAATTATCAAATAAAATAATTATTTATTTAATAATTAATGGCTGCTTGCATGGCTACTAAGTTTGTACTTATTGGTCCAGCACTGCCTATTGCTTCAGGTGATTTTAATAAATGTGTCTATATTGGTTAACTGTTTAATCTACAAAGATCATAATGCAAGGCAAGCACATTGCATATATTTTCCAGTGGCATTCAGTATGGGATGTGACTGTTTGATTCATAGATTAAGGAGGCGATTTCAAGACTTTTGTGACTGACATCTGGGGATTTATTAAACTTGTCCTTTACACAGTTTTTATTTAGACATTAATAAAATTAGTTGTGACACACATCCTTGATTTAAACATTTATCAACACTCTTAACCCTTGTGCATCCTTATGGACATATGTGTCTTTTTCAAATTTGCCTGCGTTAATGGTAAACTACATACATTTAGGCACAGGTGTGTATTTTTATTGGAATTTTACTATTTCACCCCCACTTCCTTTAAAAAAAAAAATCTATTTTGCACTAGGTACACACACAAAAAAAGCAAATACTCACTTTATTCCTGTTTTCTGCTTCTGCATATTAAAAAGCCAACTGGGTAAATTATGCAGCTATAAATGTGTAGGTGTGTTGGGATAGATATCAGAGTGTGGTGTGTATGTGTGTAATAAAAAATTGTGTGCTTGTAATATTTGAGAGAGAAAAACTGTGTGTACCAGTGGAGTTTTGCTGACATCTTCACCTTAGATATCAACCTTAAATTTGGAACACAGCAGTTTTAGAGTCCAACATGTTTCATAAAATATATATTTTATATAAAATATTATTCATAAATAATTTTCATAAACTTAAACCTCTACAACTTTAGTTTATTTTTTTAAACTTTAACAATAATCTGCCATGGGTCTTCTTTAAAATGAGACATTTTTCTCCTCTATGGACCTATGTGTAACTTTTTTTAAATTGATGCACAAGAGCTAAAAACAAACTAGTTCCATGTTACTTTAACATCCACAGAACCTTTCCATTTCCAACCTTTCCAAAAATATTTTTTTAGAAACTGTACAGTGAATGTTCTGGGGAACCAAAATGGTTCTTCCATGACATTTCTACGAAGGTTTTGGAACCTTTATTTTTAAGAGTGAAAGATATTTATCGCACATATGTAACTGTTCTAACAACAAAAAAAGAAGGATCTCTGCCTCTACTGATTTATAAAATGTCAAGAAAGCAAAGAAACCAAAGTGTACCGTGTTCATAAAAAAGTAGCATAGCATTGTGTGCTATGACAACAACATGACAGATAACAAGAAAGAATGTTGCATTATGTGAGCAGTACAGCGATTCCGGTAGTCTGACAGTTGTGTATTGAGGACATACCTAAGTAAACCACACACACACACACACTAGTCTCTCTTGTGTGCAGACGCTATAAGAGTAACACATGTTCTTCTGTTCGTTCTTTCACTCTTGGCTTCAGACGATTCCACTCAGATTCAAGAGCCGTCCAGCTTTCTGTCACACACTAATGCTGACACTCTCTGACACCATTAAACAAAGAATCATACAGTTCTAACGGGAAGTCAGTCAGGCAGACATTCCCCAGCTATTTTTATCGACACTTTAGGAACTTATTGATTTCTATTTTTTCCCCTCACTTCCTGTAGAATGTTCTTCTGCCTTTCTCAATCTTCCCACCTCTCTTTATTGCGAAAATACCCAGATCTTGCTCGGAGTGGTATTTACAGTCTTGTGAGGTCAATGAATGGTCTGGAGCTTTATGACTTCTCAGACACACACACACACACACACACACACACACACACACACACACACACACACACACACACACACACACACACACACACATAGACACGCAACCCTGTAATAGTCTGTCATTACAGCTCACTCACACACTCATACATGGGCGGCTTGTAGCCGCAAACACCAAGCCATCATTCAAATCACAGCGTCAAGTTCAGCCCACGGTGGAAAAGATGTACTGTTCAAATCAAAGCTCAAAAAGCAACACTCTTTAAAATTATTTCAACGTGTCCCTTGGTTTGTAAAAACAAAGAAAGAAGCAACCAAACCAACAAAACATAATACTAAATTTGATTTATTTCACACTAGCGGTTAGTAAATGGTGTACAAAATAAATTGCAATAGCATTTTCTGTTCTCAATCAAGACAAAGCAAATCCTTATAGGAAGTTACATGCATTATTTAAGCCAAAAACAAATATTTTAAACAATGAGTGTGTGCTGAAGATATCAGCCTGCAGAGACTTGTTCCTTTTTCTTTTTTCTCAAACCCCCCTCTCCCCCTCTCTCTCTCTCTCATCAGAGTGCAAGTGAGTGACAGTAATGCCAGGCCTGATTGGTGACACGCTCATTTCCCGCCTGTTGTTCTGTCCTCTTGACTCATACATCATTTCATCCTTATTTTATCCTTAATGAAAGACAAGATGGAGCAGAGACCAAGGGCACACGCGGTCGAAAAACAACATTTGACAGATTAATCTCATGCGGTTATTGCAGCTATACTTCTACAGTGACATGTTTCTTTCAAATGTAGATGTTGAAGAATAAAGATCGTGTGAGAACAAACAAGAACCGCCGTAGAGTCTGCATCTTTTATGGCATATATTTGAACAGACCCAGATTTTTCACTCTCATTTAATAAATAGATAAAGGAACAGCTTTATGTAGCAAATACAAACTAGAATTCCAGATCTTATTGTTTTTAAGTGTCCAATAACTGATTTGTAACAGTTGGTCCATCTTTATTCAAAACGAAAATAAAAGCTGGAATCATAATGAAATGTAATGATATCACAGAGCTGTTGTTTAAAGAGACCTTACCTGGCTCAATCTCTCCATGATCTGTATTGCCATTCAGATTTTTGGTATGCATGAGTGTGACGAACACACACACACACACACAAATACTCACGCACGTATCAGTTTTCTTAACTCGCCATGTTAAAGTCAACTTTCAGTAGCTAAACTAAAGAAATCCAGTTTCTTATCTATGCGAAATGAGACACAAATGAGAGACAGAGAACGAGGAGAAAAGAGAAAGAAATGGAGAAAAGAAAGAGGAATGGTGGAAAAAGATGACAGCAAGGAGGAAAGGAGGCAACGAGACACGCTCTGACAATACGGCTGTTTGTTTACTTCAGATACACGTCACACTTCAGACCCACACTCTACATACCAGACTGACTAACAAACAAGAGCTCCTATTCACTCACACACACACACACACATACACATACACACACACACACACACACACACACACACACACACACACACACACACACACACACACACACCTTACATATATCAGTTGCATCTTGTAGAGTGGGAACGTACTGAAATAAATCTCAACATGTGTCTCTGATAGTTTCCTAAAAGATTTCAACAATATCTCTAAATGTGCTTATATTTGCCAAGATACCAAAGCAAGGCTGTACAGTGTGACATATGTACAGTTTTGGATGTGTGTGAGACAGAGCCGCTTGTTTGTGTGAAGTGAGCTTGTTGTGTGCTTGTTTGGGTTTGTGAGGTTAGGGCTACAGGATTAACTGAAATTAAACGTTTTAATTTAATTATGTTTCATGTCCAAGCGCAGCATTCCGCTCCATATTTGCAAGCCCTGTGAGTTTGAGTCACTTATAATGCGCATTTAAAAAAGCAACACGCGCCAAACATCTTTCCGACCTTGTAATGAGAAGCGTTTACAAACTGTTGTCCAACAAAAGAGAACATTTAATGACGTTTTTACTCCAAACCCACTTTATAAAGTCGAGTGTTTGAAATAACTTTCTTCTGACGTGACTTCATATCACAGAATGAGGCCATATTTTATCATATTCAATACTATGCTGATTAGCATTATAAATATACTTTATTATTATGAAAATACTAAGATGTATAGAAGAACACTGATAAACCATATATTGTCGCAACCGTATATGTATTGTCTTCATGTTTCATCAGTCCAAACGTCTCTATCTGTTTTATTCTGCTGCATCGATATCTGGATGCTTTTGTCTATATAAGAGATTTCCTGGAACGTCATATGTTTTATGACCTCTATAAGTGTGGACTTTCAGCGTGAGGGCACCCTCCGGCTACGAGTATGAATGAAAGAGACATTACATCACATGCGTGTACTCACTACTCACATTTTATTCATAAAAATGTAATATTTTAAAATAAAACTTTAGACCTTTCTAATGATTTATAGGAAAATTAAGCAGTATTTTCAAGTGCTTAACCAAAACGGATGGATGTTGTTTGGGCTGTTATTGGGCTATATAAACAAAACCAGCTTAATGTTAAGCAAGAGGTGTTATGTTCTTGCTGTCTGTCATTTTTAGCAAATAAAGACAAAGTCTGTCTGAAAACATTTCTTGTTAAGGTTTGTATTTTGTGTGCCCTGTATGGATATTGAAATGAAATGAAAATTAGCCCATGATTTACTCACCCTCAAGCTATCCTAGGTGTATATTACATTCTTCTTTCAGATGAATACAATCAGAGCTATATATAAAAAAATGTCTCTTCCAAGCTTTATAATGGCAGTGAATGGGACCCCAAAATTTGAAGCCCAAACAAGTGCATCCAGGGGGTAAATAAAGGCCTTCTGAAGCAAATCGATCGATATTTAACACGTTATAAAGTAAAATATCTAGTGAAAAAAGCGTAACTGGTGCAACTATGAGGTCGGACATTGCGTTAGCATTTTGAACTGTGAGAGATGCGTTACACTTTCTTCATAAGTTCAATACAGAAGGCGGTCCGCCAGAAGCTAGCTATTTAAACTTTAAGTTTTAAATATGGATATTTTTCTTACACAAACCCATCAATTCGCTTCAGAAGGCCTTTATTAACCCGGAGCCATATGGATTACTTTTATAATGGATGGATGCACTTTTTTGGTCTTCAAATTTTGGGCTGCCATTCACTGCCATTATAATGCTTATAAGAGCCAGGACATTTTTTTGATATAACTCGGATTGTATTCGTCTGAAAGAAGAAAGTCATATACACCTAGGATGGCTCGAGGGTGAGTAAACCATGGGCTAATTTTCATGTTTGAGTGAACTATCCCTTTAAAACTATCCCTTTATCAGTAACATGCCTGTTTAAGTGATGAACTGCACTACCTGTGGTTGTTTTCAGAGATGGTAACAGTTGTTTTATACTTGTGCTACAATTGTGTAGCCTGTGCTACAAAACTTTCAACCTGTAGTACCAGTGCTATGTGCAGATATGTGTCAATTTCAGAAGGCTCAAATCTCAAGTCTCCCAATACCAAATCACCTGAGATACGCTATGAAGATTTTTATATGGCTCTATACTGTCAAAGATTGTCTCATTTGTCTATTTTTAGTTCTCCTAAGCAATTGCAGGAGAAACATCTGAGACAAAGTTTATACATGAATGAACTATATCTCAAGACCTCATTAATGTTTCCTTTGAACAGTTTTCCTTTGAGATGACAACATACTTTAGCTTTTGGCTCTATTACCATATTTAAAAAAAACTGATACAGTTTTCCATGTAGTAAAAATATAGTGTGGGAGGAAAAGAAAAAAAAGCTGAATATGAAAAGTCAGAACCGATAGAGAGGGGGAAAAAGAACCAGAAATAGAATATGAGGGAAGCAGAGGATAAATTATTTACTCCTCCGTATTCTTGTGTTACACCACTGACCTGAGACTAACCACTTGAGTCTCTCAATCAATAAAATTACAGAATCAGCTTCTTTCCCTTAAGAGCAGCCAATCAAACCATCAGCTATATGCTTTTAATCTATTCCATGACATCACTGTTGGCACATTAAAATCAAGCTAAATTCATGACACTAAAATTCATTCTTGTTTCTGAAATCTGAAAAAGTAAAAAGAGAACCATTACAAACTCCTCCTCTTTCATCATGTTGGGCATTGTGGGTAATTTCAGCTGAAAAAGCATGCATGAATACACGCTTTGAAAATAGTATACAATTAATGCAAGGGGCATGATATAAGAGTTTCAATATATTTTCAATATATTCTCATCTTGCATACTACTAAGATGTGAGATTAGACTAAGCAAGGGAAGCAGCTCCTAACTGCCAGGAAGCAACTGGGAACATGACAGGAAATAAGTTTGGAAATGCAACAACATAAGTCAACATTGTCAACCAGGAATTTTCAGTGTGAATCCAATGGTCTACAAAAGGTGCCAGTTTCATACACACACATACAAACACAAAGAAAGGCTGATAAATGGAGAAGCTGGAGGAGGAAGTTAACAACAATATGAAATGTCAAAATAGCTTTTGAATAGGATACAAACACAAATTGAATATAACTCATTTCACACAAACTAAGAGATGTCACATTATGCTTCCTTAACCCCTGCAGTAAACATATGCGAGTATGTAATCATGAGCTATAATGGGCACAGCCAGCAGGGGACTTGCATGGATTGGTAAATACAGGGTTGGATTGACAAATTTTCACATCATTTTGAAACTGAAGACAGAACACTGCAAAACAGGCTTCAGATAATTCAAGGTCGTCGTGTTTCACAAGAGTGGATGCTTCATTGCGAAGCAACTGCACACATAAATAAACGTGCACAGATAGAAACATTTCTTTAAAAGGAGCACTACATGTCCATGTTACAGGGATTCTCGGTCATCATTTACATCATGTTATTCCAAACTTATTTGACTGTTCTGTCTTCCATAGAACACAAAAGGAGAAAAGTTGCATAATATTCACAATGCTCTTTTGAAAGCTATGGCGGGGAAGATTTTCAACTAACAATGACCTAAATTTAGATCCGTTCCTGTTGGCTGATATCTTTGAGAGTGGCTGATAGCTGACAAAGCTGACGGTATTACATACAGTACACAATATGGCATGGCAACTGGATATAGTACATCTTAGTTGGGAATCAAGGTTTGTTGCTTGTGCATATCCAGTCACAGTTAAACTGGGGTTGCCAGGTTTATAACAAAACCCACCCAATTGCTACTCAAAACTAGCCCAAAACTAGGCCAATCAGGGACGGGGGTGGGGGCTGTTTTTTTTTTTTTACGGGGTTCCCCTGATAAAATGTGCATTACTGGGGGCTTAATATCACATTATTGGGGTCGCGTCAACCTGCAGACATGAAAAACAGCCTGCGGCAACAGTGTTAAAGTAGCCAAATTCCGCGGGAAAACCTCGGACTTGGCAACACTGAGCAAAACTTTCCTGTCTTCGTCCAATTCGCACGGATGGACCGTAACAGAGTACACAACATACTTTTATGCATGTATTTTTTTTGTGCTTTCAATCGCTTAAAAAAAAAAAAAAAAAAAAAAAAATTTGAATTAATCGCACATCTTTTGTGTAATTAAACGTGATTAAATCGCACCTAACATGAACGTTTTTAATATATTTAATCTTCAAATTAATGTAGAAACAACAAAAAGACAATATATTTTAAAGTCTTCACGGCACAATTTATAAATTAAAGATAGATTTAGTTTTATTAAGCTACAAAAGTTATTCAGCCAAGAGCAGTGAGTGATTTTTGATTAACATTAATGTCTGACATCACAGCAGCAGGTTTATTAGGCTGCTGTCACTTTAAGATCTGAAGCACGATACGGATCTGGCCACATCCATTTACTCACAATTGTTTATGCTCATTTAAGACTTTATTTAACCCATTTAATACTGTGCTTACAAGGATACTCGACAAAACAGGAATTTCGACATAATTTTGCGTGAAAGAGAACTTTTGTGTCTTATCGCGATTAAATGGATTAAAAGCATTTGCATGAATAAGAGCATTGTCATGTAACACCATGCTAAAGGATGACAGGACAGATGCTGCATTAACTGTATTCAATATTTTTTGACAGCTCTAATATTTTTACTTCAAAGTATTTAACAGCTTAAGTTTCCCTAAAAAATGTCAAGGTTTGTAGAATTAAATATTAAATATAGTATTTGCAGATATAAGAAAGTATTATAGCATTTGCCTTTCTATAACTAATAATAATAATGCAAATGGTATGATACTGTTCATATACCATTTACTTTCTTTGTTTAACATTTCTACCTAATAAAAACGTTCTTCCCCAGTTTAGACACTAATCAGCCAAACAGAAAAACTTATGCCAAATATCAACCGATATATCGGCCTTGGTGATGTATCGGTCTAACGCTAGTTTTTATATGTTTTTTTTCTCTCTCCATTTTTTGTAAATTATGAAAGAACAAAGCAGCTTTTATCAAAGAACAACTCTTAACTTTGTCCTTAACTCCCTTACCGCCTACACAGACATATAAAACAAGATATGATATTGCTGCACTCCTCGGGTGTTAACTAGTGCAAAATCACTACAATAACTGCAGCAGCGATAAGCCATAAACCAAACCAAGCTTTTCAAAACCACAAGATAAACAGTTACTCCACACACCCACACACACATTTGCTCAGTTTCGCATACACACCTGCAAAACGTCCACTGGCGCGGCGGCGAGAGGGCGACACCAGCTCCTTAACAATCTGCAGCACTTGCATGATCAGAAGAGGGCGGGGTCAAGGTGCGGATAGGTGTGGTTGGGGGCGGGGCCAGTGCAGGGCAAAGCACAATGAGCTTCATTCTCGCCACCCCCACACAAAAATGACTGAAAATAGCATTGCCCGGCTGAATTTAACTACAAAATCCCTCCGGTTCACTTGTTGGCCATCTTGGTAACACCTCTGGTTATTAAACCTCATATCAATTTGAAAACAGGAAATATTAAATAATATATAATTATATGATATTTATTAACTAAAATAAATATTTAGCTCCAATCACACTAAAAACTGTATTTTTCAGGCTGGTCCAGCTAATGCATATTCAAGAGTAAAGATGATCATCAAAAAGATGATTGGTTCCTCTAAATGAAAGGCGGGATTTCCATTTCTACTGAGCGTAGCAAATTCTTCCATTCATTTTATCATGAACCGGCTCCTCCCTTCAGTATCTTGTGTTTTACAATAATTTCAAGTTTCTTCCTTTCATTTTATGTTCAAAACGAATCCTAAGGCAGCTTTGGTCCGCAAGACCAATTAAAACACATCACTAATTTATAACACATAAATTAATCACATATCAATTCAGCATCCAAAACACAGTATCTGTCTTCTTCTGTACTTCATAAACCACATCAAATCCGTTCAGAAGCAGCATCGAGGTTTAAAAACAAGGTTATAAGAAATACATCCTGCAGAATTTGCTTTCTGCACTCCGGGTCCCACCGGTCCAAACACGAGGGTCTGTGTCTTTCTTCTTCATCGCTCACATCATTTTTCGCTGCTTGCCTCGGTCTCTCACAAACAATCTTCTTCCAATCAGAGTTGGCTTCTGCGGTTCTTCTCTTGGTTATTTCACTCTTTCGCAGATAAACACTGGCCAGTTCTCTCTCCTGTTCCCGCAGAATGTTTGTGTGTCAGGTGAGAGAGACCATCTGAAAAAGTGGCTGTACTTCTGTCTCTCTATCGCAGTCTCTGGCATCCAAATCAATACAGCCAGGGCAAGCTATATAACACAGCTTTACTCTATCTTTTCTCTCTCTCTCGTTTATTCTTCACAGCCCGGCTCGCCACTGACACGTTCCAGCTTTAAATTAGAGAGCATCTGTTACAACAGCCCCTCCCCTCCCCTCAACTCTCTCTCCCTCTTTCTTTCTCTCACATTTCTCTCCTCTATTCCTCCTCTTTCAGAATTTTATGTGAATATATCATATCCATATATACAGAATATCATACATTTGGGATTGTAAATGTGGAACCCTTTCAATCTAGGACAGATGGTATATATTGGAATAATAAGAAAACGATTCTGATGGCTCACTCCCGTTAACATTATTTTTGCAATTTTGAAGAAACAATGAGAGAGAGGCCAGTTGTCTGTATTGGTAGAAAAATGGAGACATTTCAGAAACATTAATAGAACTAAAAAAAACAACAACAAAAAAAAAACAACAGACAGACAGACAGACAGACAGACAGACAGACAGACAGACAGACAGACAGACAGACAGACAGACAGACAGACAGATAGATAGATAGATAGATAGATAGATAGATAGATAGATAGATAGACAGACACATGCAGAGACAACCAGACAGAAAGATTATAGACAGATGACAGACAACAAGACAGACAGACAGGCTAACCGATAGATAGACAGACAACCAGACAGACCAATAGACAAACAGATATAGTTTGCTGCATTCAAAATTAACAAATATGTGTCTTCAGAGCACCATCTGAGGAGGTCCAAGAGACATATAAACATTTTTATATAATAAAAACAAATAAAACAATTTTTTATTACATCGATATTTAAAGTGCCCAATTATTGCGATCACATTATTGCAAAAGGCTTAATTGTGATCATAAATGTGGCCATTCGACCCTCTTTTTAATAGTTCTCACAAGAGTCATTCCTGTACCGCACGCAACAACCCACAATATAAAGTGAAATCAAACAGACATTTGAGAGATATTTGAAGTCAGGTAAACGCTGCCAGTGTATTTTTTGTCTTGATTTTTGTCTTGCACATGCTCCCAGAGCAAACCTGCAAAACACTAATCATATGCCAAACCCCAGAGGTAAATCACACATGCATGTATAAATGATTACACACACACCCCTCCAAGCATGCTATTCATCTACCTTTACCTTTCACAGTGCCTGATCTCGCTCAAGGACAGTGTTATCATGGCTCGCTGAAGTAGTGTGTATGTGTCTTGTGTAGACATTTAGCAGTACATGTAACCTCCGCTGTAATCAATATCTACATAATGGCCTCATTTGGATCAAATTACCCACCTACTTTCCTGAAATGTGCTGAAAGCATCCAAAACACAAAACAGCCTGACAAAATTACCGTTATCATTACATCATCACTGCTCACCAACCCCCCACAACCCCACACCAGTGAACCATGTTTAAACCATGAGAACCGTGTGACTGGATTTAACCACAGCTATCATGGGACTGTAGCTGAAGAACTGCACAAGCCTGTGCTAACCAAATTAAAGTGCAACTTCAGCATTACTGCAACCAGTAAATAATACTGTCACAATGTTCCTGGAATGTTTAGAATTACTGTAACCTGCACAGGAACAGCACTCTAAACGAAACAGAGTACGTTAATCTTATTCAGTACTGCTCAGGGGTGAAGACCCTGTTGAAAAAAAAAGCACGGCCGTTGCATGGCATCTGTTCATGTCATGAGCTGGTTTAAGCTGGTCAAGTGCTGGCCCTAAGCTGGTCCTAAGAAACTAGCTCCAGTTCAGGACCAGCTTAAACTAGCTCATGACCAACTAAGGACCAGCATAAACCAGCTCAAACCAGCTACCATGCTTCAAAACATACCTAACCACCATATGCTGTTTTTTGTTTTTTTTTCAACAGGGGATATACAGATAGACAGACAGACAGACACTTTGGTATACCTGATAATTTAGTGTGGTTTAAAAAAAAGATTTTCCTCCCTGACACAGAGCTTCAATTACACCAAAGTTATGCTGATCAGACAGCACACACAAATCAATCCATGTCTCTGTGGCCTTGTGGGAAATTGATGGCTTTGACTTCCAGACTTTCTAACTTAAGAATACTGAACTTTCAGTGAAAGAGAGAGAGAGAGAGAGAGAGAGAGAGAGAGAGAGAGAGAGAGAGAGAGAGAGAGAGAGAGAGAGAGAGAGAGAGAGAGAGAGAGAGAGAGAGAGAGAGAGAGAGAGAGAGAGAGAACATAAAGAAAAGACAGAAACTGTAGGATTCCACTAATCCACTTTTAGCTTGCCAACCATTTTCCATCAGAGTTTGAAGCTGAGATTCATGTTAAGTCAGTCATTTCTAGCAGCTGACAACCTTCTATTTATTGGAAGAGTTATGATCTTGGGGTTTTGGTCTTGAAACTTATTAATATCACATAAACCTGGTCTTGGACTGGTAATAAGGTCTTGGTTTGGATCATGGTCTTTGCTTTTAGTCTCCGACAAGGTAGGTCATAGTTATATATTGGTGGGAATTTCCATGACACACGACAAGTGTTAGGCTGAGTCTTGTTGTTAGGTTGTTGTCTGTATCTGGGCCTTGAGGAGTTAAGATATGGTCTGTATCTTGGCCTTGAGAGATTTGGGTGTTAAGGGATCACTAATTAGTCTGGTTGTTACAGAGTTGGTCTATATCTGGGGCTGGCATTGGTTTGGATCTTAGGGGTTTTTTTCTGTATTTTATGGTTGTAGGGTGGTCTAGAATCTTATGGCTCGTTTCCACCGAGTGGTGCAGTGCGGTTTAGTACAGTTCAGTACGATTTGGGACGCTAAACCTTGATCCGGCTTGAGTTTCCACCTCCAACAGTACCCTTATGATAGGCGTGGTGTAGCGATAAATGTTCTTGTGCAAAGAAGAAAGCTACACAGTAAATAACAGTGGATGACATACAGCAGATCTTGTTCTGGCTTCTCGGGATGTGTCTGTTTGTTACAAGACGACACTTTGTTTGAGCCAAGGCTGTAGGCTTCAAGGAAAAACACAGCCGAAAAGCAAGCACAATTGATGATTCTCTGTCAACCAATCAAGGTTTTGCAGTGAATCTAGCTCCACCCTTTAGTACCAGACTACTGTGCTAGTTACCCCAACGGAAGGGTGCCAAAAATGTGGTACAGTACGGTTCGGAATTAGGGTACCATTCACAACTTCTTCTGACATTCACAACTTCTTCATCCTTCTGTGTAATGTACCAACTATACTGTAACCATCTGCCGACTTAGTTTTTTCTGTGTGTTCCTCACCGCTGGCTCTAATCGGACGGCGTCTGTTTTATTTAGGGCCGATTCAACATGTAGAATCGGCGTCGGGCCGTCGGTGAGAGAGAGAACTCTGATTGGATGTTCAGCTTAGTCAATGAGTCAGTGCACAAGAATAATAGCAAAACAGCGATCAAAGAAGTTAAACGGTACAGACAGAAAGCTGTTCTTATTTTATGTCATCTTACCGGTGTTCCTGTAACATGAGCGGAGTGGAATAAGGAGTGATAGCAGTACTGATATTCAAAACGGTAAGCACGTTTTGTTTTTGTACATGCAGCCTACAGTTTCGCCTTTTTCCTTTTTGAATGATGAATAGACAACTATATCTGCAGAAACAGACTGTTGTCTCATTTACACGCAGGCGCAGAACGCGCGTGATAGCTGAGTCGGCTGTAGTTCTCTCTGTGTGTTCAAGTGCAACTTTTTTCCCATGATGCAGGCGACGCGAGGCAACAACACAGTCGGCTTTCATCAGTGCTAGTTCTTTAGCGTCGGTTTGGTGTGTCCCTACCTTTAGGGGATATGTACTGTATGGGTGTAGGGGGGTCTGGAATCTGTCTTAAGGTTTAGGGGCTCTAGTGTTTGTTTGAGTATGGGTTTTAGGGGATCTAGGAATGGTCTCAATTTTATGGGATCCTTTTTAAAATGGGTCTAAGAGGGGCTCTAATTGGTCTGGTCCTTAGGTGGCTGAGTCTAGAGGGATATCTGAGTCTAGAGGGATCAAATATTGGTCTGAGTCTTAGGGGGTCTGCCTGGTCTATATATGGTCCTTGAGGGGTCTAGCATTGGTCTTAAAGCCAGTGCTTGCCTGGCGACGGTACTCGCTCAGAACTAGATCAAGTTTCCACTGACTTGGGAGCTGTGCAAGTTCTGTCCACCAACATCACAAGTTCCCTTGTTCAAGACCAGCAAGGTTTTGGGGCCAGATCAGAACCAGGATTTGGGCACTGTATTTGGGCCTTGAGAGGACTGGTGTTGGTCAGAATCCTAGGGGTCTGGTATTGGTCTGAGTTGTGGGGGTTTGTTACACTGATCAGTGTGGAAATCAGCCTTTCTACAGCAAAGCTTGCGGTCCAGATCCTTAGTGTGTCAGAAGTAACAGGCATGATGGAGTGTTATGTTGATGTGATAACAGAACTGGAATTGTAGAAGCTGAATGGATTGCAAGTACATGGCTCAGCTGAGCTTTAATAATGCATGCTGAAGCGTGGATTCATTTGATTCAGATATGCAGAGGCACAGCAACATCCCACTGCACCGCACTGTGATCAGAGCGTATGATGGAGACGGATCATAATGCACCTCTCAAAATTCCCAGCATGAATTTCCTCTCTTTTATTCACTCTCTACTGCTGGACAAATGCCAGTGAGAGAGCGGGGGATAGTATATTCGGAAAAAAAACAGTCTGTCACATCCTGTTTGCCATTCTCTCATCCCCGTTGTTATGTTTCCCATGCAATGTAATGGTTGTTTAATTTTGTTTATTCTATTTAACTGATGCATTTATTTATTGTTTGTTGAGAGGTCTGCAGTAATTGCTGGGTTATAGGAGGTCAAAGATAAAATAAATAAATAAATAAAAATAAAACCTTTAGGCTTAGGGGTCTCTGCAGATGGTTGTATAAATTAATGGAATATGTAGGTAGACTTTGTGATAAGAATGTCTATCCATCCTAATAAACTATTTCACAGACATAACTTCAAAAGCTGAAAACAGTTCTGCTTGTGGATGTCTAGTTTACTTGCTAAATACCTTAAACAAAACTTTTTTTCAGCATTTGAAACCATGTTCCTCACATTGATTAGTTCTTCCTCAAAAGTGCTCATTTGATCAACCCATTACATTGTAAACACATTTGTTTCCCTGTAAACTGGTAAAAGACCATTTTTTAACTTATGAATCAGCCTAAATGGAAACCAGCATGTTTTTTTTTTTTTTTTTTTTAAATAAATAAAAAAATCTCTATTAAAAATATTCAAACGACATCCAAAATGTTCTGTGTTGGAGGGTCCCCAGGACAGGTCTGAGTATCCCTGTATAGGGAAGTGCAAACTATGTTCTATGCATCTGGGGAAGGGAATACATGTAAAGCGGAATTTACAAGTGCCTTTTTACAAGTCACTATCATGCACCCATGAGTTTGTGTGTGTATGCATCACCGTCTCTCACACACACACACACACACACACACACACACACACACACACACACACACACACACACACACACTCTTGAACCAGACATGTGCAGCAAAGTAAGAAAACTCCCAAAATATGATTCACAAAATCACACTTATAATCAGTAAAGTAAGTATGCAAATTTTGGTGCGCTGTCTGAGGGGAGGGCTCCGAGCCAAACCTAGAGTACTCCCCCATATCTTGGCTGGGATAGGAACCAGCCAATGGTTGGGGAGTTGGGGTGGCGGAAATTGTCGAGGAACATAGGTGAGTCGGCTATGTAATATATAGGCCCCCTCTTGTGCTTATTGGATAGATCATTTGAACGTGTTCCTCCTGAACTTTGTTAATAAAACAGTTTATCAGCACTTAAAAATATTTAAACCAGCAGTTAAAAACACACACAAGGCTGGTTTTGCAGAAAAAGAGCTGCTTCAGGAATAAGTCTTTAGCTCTGTTCCAGTAAGTGGCTGACCTCATAATAATATTATAAGTGGTCGATTAAGATCGTTCTTCATAAGGAGCAAATCTCCAGAAGATCCTCTGCATCAGGAGAGAAGCCTTAAAAAGCTAGGGTTTGAAATAGAGCTTATACGTCACGTCTCATTCTACCTGTAAAAAAAAAAAATACTGCTGTCACTTGTCAAGGTTAGAGCGCAAATCTGGGCAGGCTCTCTCTGTCTCTGTGTCTGTGTGTGTGTGTGTACACAGCAAAAGGGCACAGGATCCATTTCCTCATGTTCCACTGTTTACCATGAAATGTAATCACATTCCTGAGTGACTTCCTTCCTATGATCATAGTTAGCTGTGCAAACACACCCACAATATCAACAGGGGCATCTGGGTAAAAGTCACATGGCAGATCTTTAGGCATTTTTCTTTTTTAATGTCACCTTTTAATGTTTGCCTAGTAGCTCCTATTTATTTATTTATTTATTTATTAACAATAAATATTCAACAGAAATGTTAAAATAATAATATTACAATATATTTCATGATTTCATGAAATAAATGCACGAGCCTGTAGATCACACAACAGTGTCACGTTCAGGATTTGAAACGTGAAGCGCTGTTGTGTGTTCTACAGGCACGTGCAACAGTACTTCAGACTGCTTGAGATCAGTTCGCAATCAATGAATAGCGCACATTTATGCCAAGCGATCGCTTAAGAACTAATTCTGATCAATTACGACAATGTTTACTTTAAGGTGTTTATATTGTAATATGTTGGATATGGTTGTAAGAACACATATTTTATCTGAATTTTAATAAGCAGCTGCATTAATAAAGCAAAGACATTTCAAAATAAGAGTCCCGGTGAATTTCGGGCTTGTTTATTAAATAAAAGTCACGCAGTGTGTCCAATTTCCACCCCGGTTATTATTTGGTTACACGTACTTTATGTAATTTAATTTAATTTCCATTTAATTTAAAGTAAACTATTGTAGCTTCTGTCTGGGATGCCCCATCACAGGAAGGAAAGACTCATTATTTAACACATATTACAGATTTGACTAGTTTCAGTGTTATTATAGCTAACAATTTTTTTATTTTTTAAACAAAATTAACAAAAATAAATGTTAACTGACATAAAATAAAATATTAAAAAAACTAAAACATTTCTTATTTTCATCTAGTTGAAATGAACCAGTTATTTAGTTTCATTAACCTGATGTACCAAACTAAAACGGAAATAAAAATTAATAAAAACAATACATACATTTTTTAAATGAAAATGAAAGCAGAATTATATTAAATTCAAAATATATACAAAAACTATAATAGTATCTCAGTGATACTAAAATAACACTAATATGGCAAAAATATGTTACAGTGTGTTATATAAATAAATAAATGCAGAAATAGTTTCTAAATGCACTCCTAAAATGTTCAACTTAGGAGCACAGCTGTTGAAGCAGTTTCAAGCCCTGCATCACTTTTGAGCTACAAACCTGAATGATACCTCAGTAATGCGCCTGTTTGTTTAGAAGAGGCATGTTTTCACTTTTCTAAGCAAACTGACTTCATTTTTGCCTGGCATACAATAAAACTGGCAAAAATCCCATAGACTTACGCTGAAGCAGGGAGAAATTTGGAGCTCTTTCAGTGTGGATCAGTAAGCAACAACGTATTTATAGCTTATCTACAAATGTCAACAAGTAGGAAAACAGCATTATGTCCTTGTCAATGATTCATAATTAAATGTTAATCTGATGCTGAACACTGGCTAATTAGAAGGACGTTTAAAACACACAACACAATTATCATAAGAACATTCTGAATTTATAATTTAAAATGCTCCATTTTCTCTTGGCATTCTACAAGTATTTGTGTCTGCTTGATCCATAAAACCAATCTTCTATTGGCAGCTGGAAAAGCCGCCCTGTGTCACAGTACATTATCACTCACATCAATCAAATAAATTGTGACGGAATCTTTAATAGATTAAGCAACATGACATGCTGAGGGAAAACGAAACAGCATATTTCTTTCTTTAATCCCCCTTCATCTCATTTTAGGTTCTTATTTCAGTTCATCCTGGATGAGTCATTTCTCTCATTAGTGCTGCCAGTCACAGGGGTACAAGCAGGGGGTAATGAGGGTAATTAACTCAACAGACACACACCAACAGACTCAAACACACACTCTCTCCCTTAGTATCAAAACTCACAAGCAAGGTCAACAAATAGTCCGTACTGCCAATACTCTACACAAACACCGTGGCTGAAATTAGATCAGAAGAAACAGGGAAGCTAATAAACAGGCAAGTTATATTGTCTACACCACATCCTCAAGAGTGACTGAGGACACACATACCCGCACGCATGCACACACACACACACACACACACACACACACACACACACACACACACACACACACACACACACACACACACACACACACACACACTTCTCCTTTATGCTTGTCTGGCTATTTCAGGTGCCTTTTACTGTCACCGCTTTTGGTCTTTGTGCAATTTCTCTATTTCTGTCCTGATTGATGTTGAAGATGAAAGAATTGACTGTGAGGTCTCACTCGCAAGATAACAACAGAGGAAGAATGCTGAGAGATGTAGAAGGATAGGGGTGTGTAACTAGCTTCAGATTTAAAGAAAACGCAAATAAACCTTAATGGCTCGATTCCCAGAACTTGTAGGGCGTTTGGTTAAAGGTTTGCAGAGAATCACTTTCAAAGGATAGATCATCCAAAAACTCACTCACATGTCGTTTCAAAACTGTATGCTATTGTTTTTTTGTTTTTTTTTGCTAAACTAAACCTAAAATTTTCCTTTTGCATAACTAAATTTAAACCGCTTAATTCATATGGATTATTTTTATGATGTCTTTACCAACTTTTTGAAGCATCAAAGTTCTGGTGGAAAATCTATCAAGTTTCATTAAAAATATTTTCATTTGCAGGGCTCGACAACAAGGACTGCCCGATGGCCCAGAGACACGAGAGCCACTTGCCCGATCGGACCAGTGCCGCATCGTCGCGGAAGTTGATAATTTGTATGTTTTTAAGTCTTGGCAACTTAAATATTCAAGCGCAAGTAGACACGAAAGTACACGTTTGCACATGCAAATACTCTTTCACGTCTTCCTGAGCAACTCTTAAAGTGACAGCAGTTTAATATTCCTGCTGCTGTCTGTTTTTGCTAATCAAACTAAAGACAGAAAAAGAAAAAAAAAAACAAAAATTGCTCCCTGCTCTTCACTGAATAACTGTAATAAGGGTTCATCTATATTTATACAGTGAAGACTATGCAGTGATATTTTACATTTGATTACTATTTCTGTACCTGAAAATCTAGTTTAGACCTACATGAAAAACCTGAAAAGAACTGTTAGGTTTGTTCTGTTCTATTCAATTGTGATATTGCTTGCAATTTGATTATTTGTTCTTATTTTATTATTGACTGTTTTTAACAATAGTTAAAATTGATATGATGTTAGGCTAGGCTTTTGGTGTCATAATATTTTTTTAAGGTTACATGGATCAAAAACAAATAAAACAACTAGGCCTATTTTGTTTTATTTATTTGTTATATTTTTTGTGGTGGGGTCAATGAAAATTTTGGCAGGGCAAGTAAAACCGGGCCAGTAGAAAAAATCCTCAGCATTGAGCCCTGACTTGTGTTTTGAACCAGGTCTTATGGGTTTGGAATGACATTGATGTAATTGATGACAGCATTTTCATTGTTGGTTGAAACATCCCTTTGAACACTCAGAATGCAAGAAAAGCACTCAAAATGTTAGCCTGACAAGCCAGACCCACATCAAGATGTTGGGTCTGGGAACTCACCATTGGCAGGGCTCAATCCGAGGGGCGAGATAAACTGTTGTCTTTCAAATTCCCTCTGCACGCAATAGGATAGCGCTACAACCAACCAGAGCAACGAAGAAGGTGAAGCCGAGCTAGTTGATAGATTAAACTTTCACCGTATCCGGTCGGCAAAACTCTGAACACATCTTCCTTTTTTGCCATTCTTTGTTCTTTTCTCAAAGAAAAGCTTAACTCCAAGTCTTCCAGAGTCGCAACCAAAGTGAAAGACCGCTGTTCGCCAGCTTCTTTGTTTTCAAGTAGCACGCGGAACTGTCACAACTCTGGCGTCATTATGTTAAGCCCGCCCACCGACTGTATACACGTTGTGATTGGCCTGACCAGAGTTTGGTTTTTCCATATCGCAAGCCAACAGAGAGTTGTTAGATGACCCTGGCTGTAAATTATATTTGCTGCCGCTAGGGTGCGTCTAGATTTCTAGATCAAAATGTACTATTTCAGTTAACTTTTTTCCATATAAAAATCATTCTAAATTTAAGGATTCCAAACCACAACTACAACAGCAACAGCACAGAGGACAATATCATTGGAATCACTTTTAAAACAACATTTTTCAAGCTAATGAATGATAAAAACATTGACAACCAATCAAAATCCATCCTGCTTTAAAGAATTCGAGCATTTATCGTGGCAGAAGTCAAAACTGCAGTGCGCACCTATAATAAACAGAACAATATTGTGCGCTGGTGTGGACACTATAATAGTTATCTTTATAGTTATTGTTCTTGGTGTGAACGGACCTTAAGTATTGGCCTATAGTAACAGGCTGTCAAGGTACAATCAAGTAAAGGTCAATGACATGTCAAATCATTATCATTAACTGAAAAAAAAAAAAAGTCCAGTTGGTTAGAGAGTTGGCTATGTAGCACTATTACTGCTGTTTACTGGTTTGGTGTGGACTCCACAGGGGTCACACTGTGTAATCCAGTTAAATGTCTCAACTCGGCCATCCCCCGACATGGCAGCTGACCAATCCAATCGGCTCATAGTCACCACAGCAACTGCACACACTTAAATACAATCCAGTCCTAAAACACACCATCTGTGAGATTACACGTCAAACTCCCATAAAACCCTGTTCTTACAGGAACTTACTGAAGGATCTGAGTTGATCTGATGTGAATCAGGGACGTTCTTTAACTAGATTTTATGAAGCTCAGGCTGACTTTAAATCAGATTTGTAGAGCAATGCAACTACAAATAAAGTGGTCATGTTACAAAGTCTCATCACATTTACTCACACAGTGACACACCTAGACACCTCTGCTGTTATCTCTGATCTCTGCCTGTGTATGGAATGACATACTAGCACATGCTTATTACTTACAGCATAGTATACACTGTATATTGGCTATAAAAAAAAGATAGCATATGAAAGTGCGCAAAATGCTACAATAAATGTTTTAACCTGCAATATACTTCATTATTGTAGCATAGGCTCAGTATGGCAAGTTTAATTCAGCATGTGTTGTCCAGTTTACATCTTCTAATTATAAACAGATATTTTCCATTTATATTCCAATTCAGTGTTAAAATATCTTTTGGCAGTCGACTAAAACAATGAGTCAAGAAGAAGAAACGGCATCTAGGGATGGGTACCGAAAGTGGTTATTAAATGAGCCCCAGTGCTAAATTATGAAAGACCACATTATCGATAAACTTCTGCTGTCGGTACTGAAGAAATTAAGAAAATACACATACTATTTATTAGGGGTGTGACGAGACACTAATCTCACGAGACGAGACACGAGATTGGGTTCACGAGAACGAGACGAGATTTTTACGTAGTATTTTTAAGAAATCCTCAATGATGAAATACATGACTAGAACAAATTGTTTGCAGGTGCATTTGAAATGTTTTAACTAATCAACTTGTAATGAATGCCATTTCATTTCTACTTTCTGAGTATGATTTATCATACGGTAAAAGAAAACAAGCACTGTTTTGCCAAAAACTCAGCTGACTGGCTTCTCTCCTGTATGATTGTCTCTTCAGACCTTAGAACTGCACATGAGCTTCTTTTGACCTCCTAACTGAACTCCTAACACAAATTGATCATAGATATTAAGTGCAAACAATAACCATAATCAAAGTACTCAATATTCAAAGAGCAAATAGAGAACACATATTTCTTCAAGCATGCAGATACAGACCTAAGAGATAGTTATAACTAAATAGTTGTATATTGGGAGATATTCGCATGCCCCAGGGAGCCGCTTTCAAACAGCAGTAACTTATTGAATGCACGTTTGAATGTGCGTTCCCGTTTACCTTCACTGTAAATTTGGCGATCGTGTGGAGCCTACTCTGTGAATAGGGAGCGGTGGTGCTGAACGTGCATTTAAAAAAATTAAGTCTGGCGTTTCTGCTGCGCAACGAATCCTCCGCCACGTCTAACATCTAACACACTCTCGTAACACACGCTCGTCTTCACGTCACGTGATCAGTGCTGCGCAATATGCAAGACTCGAACAGCTCGTTCTAGATGAGCTGATGGAATTGAAGCGGCTGTTATGATTAAAATTGTTTTTATTTCTATAAAAAGCAAAACTAGAGTGGAGGCGTAATGTAAACGTATCATTAGCATATTCTATCCTAATTTCACCCTCACACTCCTTCAGATATGTTCCATTGAACGCAATTTCCTTTCCTTCATAACAGTGCACTGTCATTTCTCCCTAAACCTAAACTTAATGTCAGATTTAGCACAATCTGTTGACAAAAATGCAGTCTCTACTGTTAATTAAGATTCTACTAATATAGAGAGCTATTAAATACACAATAATCCGCACAAGAGACACGGTTTCCAACTTCTATTGGGACTATTTCAGACCGGTCTGGTAGGAACTGCTGCGGAGGAGCACAGTCCCTGCGTGACTCGCCATAGACATAAACAGAGAGAAGTAGCTCCAGCTGCAATGTTCTTCCACAAGACGCGTGCAGTTCTGTTTATTAACCGCTAGTGCAAAAAGTTACGGTCTGCAACTTTAAACACAGTTTATATCTTAAATGGCCATAAACAGTTTGGAGAAATGGGAGAATAATATTATTAGATCTGCATCCGGTCTTAAAGGGGCAGCAGTCTAATAAACCTGCTGACAATTGAGCCATTAATGTGAATCAAACAACAAAAGGCAAGGAGGAAATTACTCACAGCTGTGAATGAATAACTTTTAAGTGTCACATGAGGTAATGGTAATAATGACAATGAAAGAAAATGGACATACATGAGAAGAAAAAAAACTACTTTAAAGCTGCAGTCTATAACTTTTTTTGGTTAAAAATTATCCAAAATCAATTTGAGCAAGTACACAATAAGCCAGTATTCAAACTATCTCCCTTAGCCCCATTCACAACGGTAAGCTTGTAATAATGTGTTATAATTAGAGTGGTATGTAATTAAACGTATCATTTTGATGGCGGATTGTAATCCAGAAAGGCCCAAATGACATCAGTGACAACTGGAGATTCACTCGTAGTCAAAAGCAAAAGATTAGACTGTACCGGTGCGGTGTCTGACAGCAAAGCCGCACATACTACTCTAAACATTTGATTCATCCGTGCCGAGGAGCCGCGCCGAACTCGCGTACAGATGATAACTACACAAATAACTGCAATTGCAGGTTTCAAACAGAGATGGCGACACAAAGGCAAAACTTATGGACTGCAGCTTTAAACATAATTGCTAATTGCCCTTTTAGTCCGGTATCAGGTAAATTTAAAAAATGCAAAACATACTTCTGACTGCTGAGTATTGCTATTTGTCACAAGGTGTGCGTCTGCTGATTTCCACATGCATGTACTCACTCATACTGTGATGCTGGGGGTTGGTAGGGGTGTGTGGTCCAGGTGAGGGTCTTCTCAACAGCTGTTCTCCTCAAGGCACTCATGACCTGTACACATCCAACAAATATATCCTTAACACAAAAGACACGCCATTGTAAATTCTCATGGCAGGCAATTGATGTAGAAACAAGTATATTAAAACCTTTTAAATAGGGGTGTAACGATATATCGTTAAACGATATAATGTGACGATATGTACCGTTGATGGAAACGATTTGATTCGCGATATAGAGTTGTTTTATCCAAGGCTCAACTTGCTGTAGTAGGTCTATTTATAAGGAATAATTCACAAATTCACAAATGCACCACAAATGTAAATTCTGTCATCATGTACTCACCATCAAGTCGTTTTTCGTTTAACTTCCAAACACGATATTCTTTATGAAACCTGAGGGATTTCTGTCCCTCTATTTATAGTCCATTCCTCTCAAACTTAAAAGATCAATACATTGTAAAAAGAACTAATCGAGTGGTCTAATCCAAATCCAAGTCTTCTGTAGAGACATGAACGATGGCTTATGATGAACAGATTTACCACAACACGCACACTGTAGTAAACACAGACGTTCAAATGAGTGCGTGACGCGCGAAAACAACATGAGAGTGAGTGAATGCAGAATTAAAATTCTTGGATGAGCTAAACATTTACAGTTTGAGAGCGGTCATTTTGACACACTTTCTTGCGATTAGAACTATGATTGATTGCTTTGATCATCTGAAGTGCACGCTCTGCCGGAACGGCACTCTTCAAAGTGAGAGCACAAACATTATTTAAAGCGGCACTCCTCAAAGTCAAAGAGCAAACATCATTTAAATCATCAATCACATTTCGTTTTGGTAGTATGATTATTCAAAGCATTTTAGATGGTTAATTCTTATATGTATAGTGCATTAATAGTGAGAGAGGCGGGACATTGCGAGCACGTTGAAAGTGCGAGTTTAATGCGCGAGGGGAAAAGTTTACAGAGTTTCGGTGTCATTATTACATTAAACGACTATATATAATGTTGAATATAATGTATAATAATGCAATGGGGGAATATTTGTGGGTCCTGATAGCAATACACTAATAATAATAATATTATTTTAATAATAGTAAATAGTAAAAAGTACAAATAAAAATAAAAAAAAACTCTTCTTTATTTTGGCTAAAAATATCTATCGGGATACATATCGTATCGTGAGTTCAGTATCGAGATTTATATCGAATCGTGACACGAGTGTATTGTTACACCCCTACTTTTAAACCATTACTAAGAAAAGCACCAGACAATCCAACAGAAAACCACAGCATTCCAGTCAGCCAGCCAAATGTGCTTAACCAGTGTTATCTCCCAAACAGAGCAAAGATAACATTCCACAATCCAAATCAGATGTGATCCAGGAATTGAAGGCACAATGTTGAAGCAGATAATCCATAAAAAACATTATGTCACTAAAGAGGCTTCAGTTTCCATATGAGTATCATTTACAATAGAATCAATAGATCTTAAATATTAGTTTTGCATTTTGCAAACTTTTTGCGATGTGGTGTTGGAATCTATTACAAGATCATATTATACATAAAATATGTCCATTTCAAGTATGCAGGTGTCAACCACACCTAAAATTATTTTTGGAAGCAAAAAATATTTGGCCCATTAAATCATACTTACAAATGAATGATGTTGCCATAGTGCGCAAAGCAGAAAACAAAAGGACTTTTCTTATACCTAACTAAACTGAAGCTATAACTACTTGGGGGTAGGCAGTACAACCAAAATCTTAAGCCCTGATATGCATTATTTAACATGGCATTGATACCTATCACCAAATCTCAACTGATATCATCAGTTTATATGTAAACTATTATATGGGCCACTTGTACTGAGCTTCGTGGCACACTTTCGCTTGCTAGTTTCTGGTTAGGCATATTTTCAATGTGCTGTAGTAGCCACCTAGTTGACAAAAAGCCATTTAAAATGAATGTCTATGAGAAGATTTTCAGGGACAGGGGAAAGAAATTATATTCTGATTAGTTAATCACTTTTTAATCATATTCACAGTAGTAGTGAATATGAATAATTAAGAATAATTAAATGCGTTCAACATCATTACATTTCTTTAAGGCAGGTACCAATGTCAGGGTTATGTTTAGTTGCCAGTTCATTTGTGTTTTAGTTTGGTTTTGATCTGTTCCCGTTTTGCCTGAGTTCCATATCATTGTTAGTAGTTCCCATAGTTGTCAATTAGTTAAACACTTGTTACTTGTCCTGTCGATCATCCTCATCTGAATGTCTCAACAGAAATCAAGACTCATCAGACCAGGCAACATTTTTCCAGTCTTTAACTGTTCAATTTTGGTGAGCTTGTGCAAATTGTAGCCTCTTTTTCCTATTTGTAGTGGAGATGAGTGGTACCCGGTGGGGTCTTCTGCTGTTGTAGCCCATCCGCCTCAAGGTTGTGCGTGTTGTGGCTTCACAAATGCTTTGCTGCATACCTCGGTTGTAACGAGTGGTTATTTCAGTCAAAGTTGCTCTTCTATCAGCTTGAATCAGTCGGCCCATTCTCCTCTGACCTCTAGCATCAACAAGGCATTTTCGCCCACAGGACTGCCGCATACTGGATGTTTTTCCCTTTTCACACCATTCTTTGTAAACCCTAGAAATGGTTGTGCGTGAAAATCCCAGTAACTGAGCAGATATATATATATACTCAGACCGGCCCGTCTGGCACCAACAACCATGCCACGCTCAAAATTGCTTAAATCACCTTTCTTTCCCATTCTGACATTCAGTTTGGAGTTCAGGAGATTGTCTTGACCAGGACCACACCCCTAAAGGCATTGAAGCAACTGCCATGTGATTGGTTGATTAGATAATTGCATTAATGAGAAATTGAACAGGTGTTCCTAATAATCCTTTAGGTGAGTGTGTGTGTATATGTATATATATATATATATATATATATATATATATATATATATATATATATATATATATATATATATATATATATATATATATATACACACACACACATCAAAAAATTTACCCTTATGATGAAAAAAATAAATAATAATAACTGCTGTGTGAGTGTTTCTAATGCAACAGCTGAGGAGTGACGGCAATTTTGACATCATTCTCTCTTTTGACTACTGTAATCAAATTTTTTTTTTTTTAAGTCGTGGAAATGCTATCCTGGATTTTTTTCTTTTGCGATTGGAGCAAAAATGAGAAACCGAGCACTAGACTGCTGCAGGTTAGTAGGGAAATTATTCAGAATGGAAAAGAAAATATATTTATAGGAAGGTAATATTTCAGCAGGTTCAATATAATTTATGTTAACGCATAGAACATGATTCGTTGTTTTAATAAACTCACAGCCATATAACGTAGCAATAATCTACGTTCTCATGAGTAACTGTCTATATAAGTGTGCTGAACACTCTTACCGGAAACGCCTGAGCCAAAATAAGTAGAGCACAGAAGTAGTCCCAGCAATAAATGTGGACTATTATGCAATACAATATTATAAACATTAACATTTTGAATGTGTATTGTGAAAGTAAACTTACTATGTATTATAAACTTACTATATAATATATGACACTACTTAGGCAGATATTTTTATACTATATAAACATATATTATTATTGTTATTTTATTTAGTTCATTTTTTTGGGTGGAGGCTATTAACAAGCCAAGGTAAATTTACTTTCTAAATTTCCAGTTTTACTTTCTGTAAATGATATTCAGGACTCTAGATACAGCTTTAACTCTGTAAGACTTTTACCCCGTTTTTATCATCCACCTGGCAAAAGTAAAAGTAAAAGTTAAGTGATTGCTTATAAAAGTAACAGCACGCCTCTCTTTAAAAGCCAGAATTTGACATATGTCATCCAGCTTAAACAAACAGAGCATTTATTAAGTGCCACATATACAGTCAACAGTTTGAGAAGTCAACCAAAAATGGCTTAGTTATTGTCTCTGAACATTAAGCTGGGGTAGAATAGGAGAAGAAAGAAAGGAAAAAAACAGGAGCTTAAAAGCTTTAAAAAAGTGGCATATTACATAAGACCCCATGAAAGCTTATCTCCTCACCCTGCACCAAACACAAATATACATACACACAGTGATGATATCAGGACTGTAGTATCAGGATCGCTGTCATGACCCAGTGTGAGCTAGCTAACCGCTACTCCCACCCTTCCTGCCTTTTCTTATTTTACCCGTCTCACTCCTTCATTTAGGACGACTAATAACCCCTCTCACTTACACACCACCCCTGACTCCTGCAGGCACCATTCACCATAGTAGAGTAATGATCACTTTCATTGTGTGTATGTGGATGATAGTAATGGGACGGCAGCGAGAGGAGGTAATCACTGTAATAAGATGATGCAGACCGGGTGGAGATGACAGGAAATGATAAGGGTCAACGGGATAGGAAGAAGATCTCTCCCTTCACATGCTTGTGTGATGAGCAAACTTTCAGTTGAAGGAATAGTTCAACGAAATATGAAAATTTGGTAATAATTTACTTAGCCTCACATTGTTCCAAACCTCTGTCTTTAGCATTCAATGGAAGTAAATAGTGACCAAAAATGGCAAAAGCAAATGTGTCATACAAGGACACTAGAAAAACATTAAGCATTAAACATTATACGTTTTTGCATGTATATTTTAAAAAAAAAAAGGTACATTTCACATATGGAATTAAGTAAACGAAGTAAGAAAATAAGTAATTTTAACGGCCACGGTAGAGTCATTTTTACTTAGTTGAAGTTTCCTTTGCAATACGTTTACTCAAACAATATAACACTGAATTAAACCACGCGTTTAAAGTGTATGCTTCACTTGAAACATCTAAGTAAATAACACAGTAGATATTGTGTAGAAGTAACGTGGCACCTGAACACAGAGACGGAGTAGAAAATAAACTCCAAATGCTACTAAACCTAACAACAAAAGCAATGATAAAACAGTCAACCTTATTAATTATTCATGCCCCAGTGCATGATGGGAACACTAGTATCAGAAAAGTTGAGTTTTACTTTAGTTTTATTTTACTTTTTACTTTAACGTTGATATTTACACTTTAATTTCAACAAGCTTGAATTGAGTACTATAGAATATAGAATGTTTTCTAGAATTATATTCTAGAATATATTACTATAAAATTTACTTTATTTTTTTATTCTTGCCTGAACTAACTTTTTCATGTAAAATTAAATTTGTTTTTTTCTGTAGTATTTACTTCACCACAGAATCATTTTTATCAGTGTAGTCCATAACAAGTTCATTTAGATTGAGATGCTACTATAGATTTGATCAATAATAGTTTTGAATTATTAATTTTATATTTTCCATTTTCACTTTAATGTTTTAGTCATTTCTTTCAATTGTTTATTTTTGTCAACTATTTTTTGTGAACGTAGTTTCATAAATTAAATTTCAGTACATCAAATTAAACTAAATGAAAATGAGAAATGTTGGCAAAAGCTGGAATAAAATGTTCCTTTTTTAATATTTCATTTTAATTTCAGTTCATTTCAGTTTATTTTATTTCAAGTAATGAAAATGTTTTTTTAAAACCATATGGAACCAGCAGTATTACAATTTCTAAGAACTTTTCCTGCATTTTATACAACAATATTTATAAGATTTATAATCTTAAAAAAAAAAAAAAGAAAGAAAATTCTGCTTTAAATCAATAAACAGTGGCTGAATTTTCTCACACAAAGCTATTGTTGGAAGGTTTTTAATACTGCATACAAACAAAGTCATACAAACTTTTTGTCCTTCTTTTAGCTTGACTGGTTACTAGGTGTTTTGGCTAGAAGGGATACAGCTACGGCCGGAAGTGACGCAAAACCTTGCCATAAAACAATAACAATAAATTCAATTTGCTATCAGATTGTGTTTTATTAATGCCTATACCTACACTCTCAGAAAAAAAGGTACAGTGCTGTCACTGGGGTGGTACCCTAAGGTACAAAAATGAAAAGGTACATCTTTGTACCTTACTCACCCCTTAATGGTACATATTTGTACCTTAAAAGGTACATATCAGTACTTTAAGAGTTAACTACATATTAGTACCCTTTCGTTTTTTTGCACCTTAGGGTACCGCCCCAGTGACAGTACTGTACCTTTTTTTCTGACAGTGTACCCCAACCCTACATCTACCCTTACAATAAAGCAAATACAGTAATTAATTGTTGTTCAGTGTGACAAAAATGACACAATATTGATGTGCACATGCCCAGTAAGCCCTAGGACAATCTGGCCGTGGCTGTGCCCTAGGCTAGCCCCAACAAGTTACTATCTGTTTCCATTGTATGCAAAAGCATGAACAGTATTCAAAACATCTTTTGCATTTCATGGAAAAAATAAATGATGCCAGAACATTCATATTTGGGTGAACTATCCCTTTCAGATCAGATGGAAGACAGCAGCCAGGTGAGCGAGAGAGAGAGAGAGAGAGAGAGAGAGAGAGAGAGAGAGAGAGAGAGAGAGAGAGAGAGAGAGAGAGAGAGAGAGAGAGAGAGAGAGAGAGAGAGAGAGAGAGAGAGAGGGAACTCTGGAAAAGCTGGTCTTAACACTGGGATTACTGTGGCCATATGTTCACATGATCTGGACTGTCAGGCACAAAGAGGAACAACCATAGGAGAGTGAACTTAAACTAGTACATTCAACAAAACCGCACCACCCAGGCACTCGGTTTAACATCTGAATGTGTGTGCGTGTTTGTGTGTGTGGGCTGAACGCCTCGTTTTGAGCCAGACCAGTTCTCTCTTGCCAGTGGGCATCAGTATCAGCACCGGCCGCCCCTCAGTGCCAGGGCAGGAGCTCAGGAATGTAGAGACCTTAAGCAGTCTGTGTTTACGTGCATGTGGGTCTCATTTTTTTGCAGTTAGCCAGCAGCTTTGAGCTATATATTGAATATATATCTATATATATATATGTGTGTGTGTGTGTGTGTGTGTGTGTGTGTGTGTGTGTGTGTGTGTGTGTGTGTGTGTGTGTTTTAGTGTAGATAGTAAGTAATAAGTAGAAGTTCAGCTGAGTTCGTTATAATCACTAGTTCAAAACATTTAATTAAAGTCACCATATACTAGAAATGATTAACTCCTGCACATCATGTGCCCTCATAATCTTTATTCAAAAATATCTTCCCCTCTGTTTTGCAGTGACATCTCTTCCCAGATGATGTGTTTACTGACACGAGGGCGGGATGACCTGTCACTCACATGTAGTGATGGGGGTAACGTATCACAAGTTACTTTTTTCAAGTAACTAGTACAGTTACAAGTAAAGTAAAAACGATTTACTATTAAACTTACAACATAATATCTGAGTCTAGGGCTGGTAAAGGAATTTCCCTCGGGGTAATTTTGAGCGGCTCAATATCGCGAAAATGTAATATTATCGCCATATTGTAATTATCACTATTTTGCTATACACATAAGCTTGTTGGGCTATTTATACATTTATAACAATTAGTTCTCGATTCTGACTGGACAAGAGGTTTTCCACAAGTGCGTATATTTCACCAGTATCAGCACTGGCACGTCTCTGTGCGCACTAGACAGGCTCTCAGTTAGTGCAGTTACACTGTTACGCCAGTAAGTCATGACAAGGGACTTTATGAGTGAGTCATCAATAAACCCTTCATAATATGCTTAAAAACGCTGATTAATTTGTTAAATAAACAAGGTATTAATATTAATTTACCATTGAGTGCCATTTCACAAGGCATCACCGGGGTAACCTTGAAGCTGATGTTTCACTTCATAGAGATTCATAGGGCAGTTGAGATGACAGAGGCATTGAGTCACCAAAACTTGTCCATATTTCATGCAATAAGTCAAATAAACACAGTTACTTTGTTTTCCCATTTATAGACTGACATCACTTCTGTCCCTGTGTTTAGAGAAATCGGGAATAAGTGCAGATGCATTGTGTGCGCAGTGTGAACATGATGGTTACTGTAGTTCTACACTAAACGTGAACATGACTTATTCATTTCTCTTTTGGTGTGAAAGGGCCTTTATATATACAAAACATATACTCAACTCAAAAGTAATGTAACATTGCTTTCCATAAAAAGTAGCCTAACTACAGTAAGTAATACTTACTTTTATAGCGAGTAACGCAATATGCTAACGCTTTTTTTAAAGTCACGTTGGCCAACACTGCTCACATGACATCACAGCAATAGCAAACCGCAAAGATCCAATCAATTTAGATCTGCATTAAGGCATTGGACTTTAAACTGCATAAACCATAAGTTGACATCAATTCACAAATCAGTTATTTCAAACCATCCGTTGTAATAATCAGTTCAAAATATTTCATTAAACAAATGATCATGTAAATCATGTAACATTTGAAAAGTATTAATTTGTATCAGTACTTAAAAAAAGTCATGCTCAATAATATGGCTGATACAATAATAATTATCTGTATGTTGTTGTGGCTGATAACTGATGAATGGCTCATATTAACACTCTAAGCTATTTAGATTAAAAACTAAAAATCAATTAAAACTAAAATCAATTGTTTTAAATGTTACAGGTGAATTTCCTGCTTTTAATGTGAAATTTGAATACCAGCTACAACAGTGTTTGGTCTAACTATGAATAACTATTGTCTGAGTGAAAACAGAACAAAAATAATAAAGAAAACAAAAGAAAAAAAACTCCCGCGTTATATATACACACACCAATCAGGCATAACATTACGACCACTGACAGGTGAAGTGAATAAGTAAGGGATAATGTACATCCAGCCGGTTGTTATCGCAGACGAAACCCCGACAGAGTGATCAGGACCCTGATGCGAAGCGGAGGATTATTGGTTTGAGGAGCACAGTGAGTTTGAGGTGTTGGCTTAGCCTCCAAATTCCCCAGATCTCAATCCAATCGAGCATCTGTGGGATGAGCTGAACAAACAAGTCCGATCCATGGAGGCCCCACCTCGCAACTTACAGGACTTAAAGGATCTGCTGCTAACATCTTGGTGCCACAGCACACCTTCAGGGGTCTAGTGGAGTCCACGCCTCGATGGGTCAGGGCTGTTTTGGCAGCAAAAGGAGGACCAACACAATATTAGGAAGGTGGTCATAATGTTATGCCTGATAGGTGTTTTTTAATATAACACTATTGGCCAAATATTGCCCAAATGGCAAGCAACAAGATGACAATGGCTCTGTGTGTCTGGGGAAGTGTTTCACAAAAGTAATAACGGCTTCCTACACCAGTGCCCACCAAAGAATATGAACGCTTTGCTCCATTTTGTTGCCATGGTACATCCTCTCCCCCACACACAGGAAGTGATCTATCCTTATCTGTGGGTTAAACCAGTTGAGTTCCTCATCAGCTCCCCACTACCTCTCCAGCTGAAGTCATCCATCAAACATCTGTGTGTGTTTCAGCTATTAGATTGCCTCTTCTTTCATTCACAGCAGTTAGAAGCACAATGAAGGCTTCAGGAAAGCTGCTGTGAGGGTTTCAGGCTGTTTTGATCTCAGTCTTCTTTTTTATTAACTTAATCTCACATAGCCATTATATTTTAGTCTTATTACAAACCATCGTCATTATTTTTTGCTGGGACAATGCTTTAAAGGAATAGTGAATTTCTTTCTTCTGCTGAACACAAAGGAAGATATATTGAAGAAGATGACTAACCAAACAGTTGATGGGCCCCGGATTTTTCTTCCTTGACGTTATTGTTGTATTGTTTTCCAGTAAAAAGTATTCTTCACTGTTTACTTTACTGTTTTTACTGTGTAGCTTTTTTTCACTGCGTAAATAAATCCTTTTCAAATTAATACCCACTTTATTGGAAACATAGCATTAACAAAATGACGGTAAAACTTTAGCTTAGGATCAAATTCGAACCATTAACTAGTTGCTTATTAGCATGCACATTACTATGATATTAACAAATATTAATGCATTATTCTGCATGACCATATTCCACATCCCTTAATCCTACCCAATACTTAACAACTACCTTACTAATACAGTATTAGGAGTTTATTGAGGCAAAAGTCATAGTTAAGTGACTGAAATTACTATATCAGGTCAATATTAGCAGTATGTAGCCTAATTATAACATATTGGAAGTAGGACATATATGGGACTTATTTCATTATTTTTTGTCTATGCTGGGTTACAAATTCAACAGTTGAACAGTTAATGATCTGACTTCACTAAAAATATGGACAAAACAATAGACAAGTATATTGTCCATACATAAAATATTATCAATATTTATGAAGATGCGTGCTGTACTGCAACCTACAGTGTTGACTGTGTGTGCTTGCTAATGCACAACAATTTCCCTCATGAGATCAATAAAGTACATTATCGAATACATTTTATGTGATCAATTGTAAGTACTTTTACGTAATATCGAATCGTAATATCGAATCGCCTTTACATTTATGATACTTTTTAAATGGGTGAATCTTGCAGATTTCACACATGTACTGGACGTTCTTTGCTCTGGGTCGCACACATTCACTCTGTCTCTGTTTAAGTGATGTTGAGAAGGGCTCTGCTCTATATAATATATGACGTGTGTGGTCAGCACATGCACATGTGAAACACACAGCTCAGCAGAATGTGAGACATGAGAGCATGACACACACACACACACACACACACACACACACACACACACACACACACACACACACACACACACACACACCTAAATGCCTTAAATAGGATCTGCACTGATTTACAGTATATAAACTACACTGACAAAATATATAATTTATGATCAGTTATTAATGAGGCAGTGATTCATAAGATGAGCAGTGGCTGCTTCAAACAATTGCGAACGAGTATTAAATACACCTAAACATATAATCAATATTAACATTATACTCCAAGGTATTTCGAAGAATACTATGTTATTACTTTGGAAAAACAAAAATGGTACTTTTGGTAAATGAAAATCTCAGGAAACTGACTAACCTATATCAGTGATTTCCTACAATACAATATTCTGGCTAAATAGTGATTTCAAACCGAAATGTATTTGTTGTCTGGATTTAAAATTGTATAAATTACAATAAAGTAATGAAAATCTCGCTTCTCCACAAAATAAGCTATGTGCCAAAACATTTAAAGGCGTTCGGGACAACCTCGCAAGCGACAGCACTCTCGGCCAATCAACGCTCGGCATCTGTGTTCTCAGCCAATCAGCGCGCGTCATTTGTGTTCATGAACAGCCCATCAGCATCAATCCTGCTGCTGGAGGCCGTCCGAGCGTTTGGCTCGCTAGGCCTCATTGAATACAATTATAAACAACTTTATGGTAAATAAAGCAGTATTTATCTCTGTTAGAGTTAATAAACACGTACAATCAAGCATATCGCCCTATCTCCAGGGTTTAAACTCCTTCCCACAGCCAGTTTGACTCTGAGGGGCTCAAACTGCCCCGCTAGCGCTACTTTAGCACAGCAAACACACATAACTTCACCCTGATCAATATCTCCCGCTCACAACTGATCAATAATACGCGTTTACCTTTGTAGCTCGCGTCCGCGCTCCGCTTACATCCCTTTACCAGAGCCTATGGTGTAAATGCGAGCGGAATACACGCATTGTCCGGCATCAGGAAGTCCGCGGTGTTCCCGCTGAAGTGAGTGAGTGAGTGCGCTCGCTATGGAAACCCCTGCAGCAGCAGCTCAGGTGCTCGCGCGCACCCGACAAACACTGCCCACATCACCATCACAATGCAACAGTCATGCACTTACATTCCCGTGTCTTGAGTCTAGTGCGATGACTGTGATGTTTAGCCCTTCTGTGCATATTCATTGATTTACTGTAACATATCGAAGCGGGCCAGCAAAGTTAAGCGCACATTACTTAGTTATAAGGGCACAGGATTATTAGTTACTATTAAAAATACAATTAAATAGTATATTAGTGGTAGTTATTATGCTATTCGAAAACAAAACCGCTTATGTGACAGTATATATAACATTGGCTGTTTGATTATTGTTATTCATAACGTAATGCTGTCATTTCTTGGCGTGTTAGTTTAGTCTTATAAGTGCCATGATGATGAGCTTCTTGCTTAGAACAATTTAAAAAGTAATGAGTCCATCTGGTGGCCAAAATATGTAACTACAACGCTTATTTCAACTGTTTGAACGCTTTTTAAACAATGTTACAGTGTAATTACACAAATGCGTACTAAGTAATATTACAACACTTATATGGTTAGGTTGTAATTATGCATAATTAATTATTAATACTACGTGCATGTAGCGTGTAATAAGGAGTGCTAACAGTACACACAGCGTGTTTATGAAATCATACAGCCTATTATTATATCAGCATTGTCCTATTATATAGGCCTAAGTAATGCACAAACAATAATAATTTAGACTAGTGAAAATTTCACGGACCATTTGTGTATCGTGCACTTACTGTAGTTCAGACAAATCCGGCCGCGAAAAGCCTTTTGTCTTCTTGTTTGACAGGTTTGTTGACTTTGCATTGTTGCCTTTGTTCATGTATGATATAAAGCAGTTACTGTGAGTTTGACATCACTAAAGCACAGTGGAAGTACTGTGATTCAATGACTTGAAGTACTCATGTGTATAAGGCCCGTTCACACCACGGACGATCACTATAAAGATACAGTTATACAAAATCGTTCTCAGTATTAATAAATAGCAGAGTTCACACCACAGCTGAGCTATAACGATAATGGCAGACAACTGAAATATCACTTTCAGGACGATACAAACACGGACAGCCAATCAGAATTCATCCAGCTGTAACGAACGAGCTCGAGCATTTAAAGCGGACGTCAAGCACGTGCTTAGAACGAGCAGAACGATAGCGTCAACTGGTGTGGACGCTCATATAGCCTAGTTATCTTTACATGTATCGTTATTGGTGTGAACGGGCCTTTAATGAATGATAACCATATTGATATGACACACACACACACAGCACGTAAACGAACACAGTGGTACGTCGCAATAGCCTACCGAACTTGTGTCCGTGTTCTCCAAGATCAATCTTATACAAGTGAGACACTTAAAGTATAGCAGATAATAATACGTAGTTGTAAGCTGATATTTATTCATATTAGTCATTATACTGTAAACACGTTCCTAATCTGTAAATGTTTAAAATTACTAAACCCAACTGTTTTTATACTTTTATATATTTTTATATTTTAATTCTTTTTTTTTTTTTAATTACTATGTTTCTCGTTGTTATATCTGTATGTACCAAGAAAGAAAAAAAAATTCCTCGTGTGTGCAAGCACAATAAAGCGCTTTCTGAGTCCGAGTCTGGTGTGATTAATGCAGTTGCAGAAGGTGACCACTAGAGGCCAACAAAAACCCTGTATTACAATGTATTTATTTATCTTTGCTATTAGTAATACTTGTGTCATCTCATCTTAAAATGATCGTTGCGTGTAGTCTTTGTGTTGCTATAATTATCTCACCAATATTTTAGTTCCTTGTGATGTATTAATCAAAGAATATGAGGCAGACTTCTCCCTTACATATAAGGAAGTTCATTCGAAGTAATTTCTGCCATTCATGTATTGTTATATTGATTGTTTTTCACCATGGCAGTAGTTTGACCAGTAACATAGTGTTAAATAAATGTAGGTTACACAATACAAGGAAATACACACAATAGTTTCATATTGAACATGGTATTTCTCTGTTACTAATACATTTGGTTTTATCTTAACTACAATACAGACCAGAGGTCGATATAAGATAAGATTCATCCCTCGGGTTTGTTTAGTCTTACCTGTAGCCATGTGCTCGCGGTCCAGGATCCAGGTTTTCCTCCCTCCACCATCTTCCTCTAGCTCAGAGCCAGAAGAAACTCTTTACTGTCTGATGTGATGCCTCTGTGTTCCAGCAGCAGTCGACTTTGATAGTTTTCAGATTTGTTTTATATATATATATATATAGTTCTAAATTCAGTTTCACACACCGTGACACGGACTCTGTTTTTTTTTTTTTTTTTTCTGATGTAACGTATTTTGACAGCGTCATATCTGAAAACGCAACATGGATCTTTTAAAGATAACTATTGTGACATACTTTTACTGCTTTGTACCTCAGGTAAGGTAGAAAAAAGTTTGTCCTTAGATGTGTGTCTTTGTGGTAACATATTGCTGCAACAGAAACCTCTTTATTTCTTCAACTCAAGAGCCAAGAGCCCTGCTTTTCCTCCACACAACTGCAGTTTTCGGCGAATCTCAGAATTAAAGGGACAGTGCACCCAAAAATAAAAAATGTTGTCATAAGTGCTGCATCTCACTCAAAAGCAGTCGTATGGTTTCAGAAGACGTGAAATATAGCACACAAGTAGAGTGGACTACTTATATGGTGTTTTTTGTCCCAATTGGAGCCTGACAGTCGAAGTCCCCATCCAGTTTCACTGTACAGAAAAGTGTGCCTTCTGCAAAACATCTCCTTTTGTGTTTCTCTGAAGAAAGCAAAATCATATGCATTTCCATGTGACATGAGGGTGAGTAAATGACGACAATATATATTGTTGAGTGTATTACCTCTTCTCTGTATAATTACGCAAAACAAAATCAAGCACCGAATTCCTGGCACCTGCTCTAACTGGCATTTCCAAAACACTGGAACACTTAAGTATCATTTGACTCGCTTTATAATGGTAGTTAATTGATTTGGGACTCTCTGGTATCTCTGTAGGGATGCAGTGGACACATGGACAGCACATAGTGGATAGGGACACAGACAGAAGGACAGACGGGGGCCTCGCCCAGAGCAGCGGTACAGTACAGAACAGTGTGACTTAGTCAACACCTTCAGTTTTATGCAAGCACAAAATCCTCGACCCCATTGTTGAGTTTTTTATATTACATTTTGAATCAGATATAGTGGGACAAAAAGGGGTCAATTTGTACAAATTTAACATTTCCAGTTCTTCGCTTTTGAGGTCAAACATTACAAAACCAAAAGGCCGGGGCCACTTAATAAATAGAGCACAGAACGGCTGTCCATCTACTGTTACAGCAAGTTGGGCTGCACAGAAATATACATATATAAATCTTTATGTATATTTACCATGTTTGGTGATGAGACTGAAATTAATCGTAAATAAAGGAAAAACAAAACCAAATATCCAAGAAACAAACGGTACATAAAAAATAAAAATAAAAAGTGAGAAGGGAGATAGAAAAGAGACGTGAAACACCGGAGGGTTGTGTGAACATTTGTACAACATTGGACAGGTACTGGAACACCACGCCACAGAGAAAGAGACGAGTATTAGGAAAAATGGTTTAATATCGGAGACAGAGGCAAAAAACTGCATCACACAAGAACATACATTTACAAAAATAAGTCTGACTGTTCCAGCTACACAGTTAGGTTAACAGCAAAGACAGAGAAACCAGAAAAATCTAAACAGCTAAAAGCAAAGTCCTCAAATTACTTTTATCTTGTTTGTCAAACTAATACATTTATCCACTGAAGGTGACTAAATACTTCTAAATCGTCTAATCGTCTTTATCATGGTGACTGCACAATACTTAACTAAATGAAACTTACCGCTGTTGTAAAGACTCTTTGTAAAGACAAACCGCGTTACGTATTTATAAGCCAAAAGGAAAACTCCTCGACCCTCTTTCCGAAAAAGGAATTGAACCAAAGAAAACATGAAAGCAAATATCGATGTGAAGAATAAAGAAGAGGAGGCTAAAGATACCAAGCCAAAGTTCTCCTAAAAAATCTTTATATCAAAACCTAACGTTCTGGACGCCAACTAGAAATCAAACTCGGGAACCAGTCGCTGTCGGCCCCTGGCTGGGGCCGTGCAGCCTGTCGGGTAGTTTTTTTTTTTTTTTCCTTTAATTGCCAGTATAAAAAGTTCCACTGGTACAAAAGGCATAAGTACAATCAGTGATAGAAATAGGAAAGCCTGCTTTTTTTTTGTACTTTTTAAATTCCCATCCAATGACAGATTTTCAAAGTGTTGTCAAACAAACATGTATCACGCTTACATAATCCACTGAAATGCATTGACTTTGGCTTTTCTCAAGACAATACTTAAAACTATTTAAATCTTTTTAGAATCAAACGAAATGATATTAATCTACAGACGACAAGCTTTTGTTACGGCACATTAGATAAACACATACATTTCCAAAAAACTTGACGTAAGCCAAAATGCAAAGAAACTACACATCTTTTTCTTTAAAATACACTTGTTAAATAGCACTTAAGAGAAAGAAAGAAACAAAAGAAACAACAAACAGATTTCAGATGCGTGTGGTGCGTAAAACCCCTGAGTGAAGAGTCTCAGCGAGAACCCTGTGAGTTTGTGCTTTACTAAACATATAACAAATGTGTGTGTGTGTGTGTGTGTGTGAGAGAGAGAGAGAGAGAGAGAGAGAGAGAGAGAGAGAGATTGTGCTGGCCGTGAATGCTTACCCTGTTTGTCTGAAGTCAGTGAAGTTGATTGTGATGAAGTGTGGTAAACGATAGTAGATGGAAATGACCGAATATCGGTATTTCTGCACTGAGCTGAGGTAAAAACACTTACGCTGAACCGTGGTTCATTATAGAGTGATATTACATCAAGTCAAACGAATCAAATGAGGTCAAACAAAGATGTATCCCACGAAAAATTTTGCGTAATTATAATTCCCTACATGTCACTTAGAACTCGGTCTTGCGAACAAAGTTTTTTAACAACTTTATGGGAGGGTGTACTGGGTAAGCGTAAGAAGTCGTCAGTTTTAATACTGCGCGTTAACGCTGTGCTAATGCGCATGTGCTTTTGTGTTTGTGCTAGTGGTTATACGATTTGGCAAAGGGAGCAGTATATCATAAACTGACTGACTCAAACTTCCCAATATGAAACTTGCGCATTAAGGGGTAAATGATCGGAGAACATATATTTTAAATTTTTTGGGCCTCATTCGTGAAACACAACCAAAGTGAATTTCTGTATAAATCATTCGTTAAACCATTCATACATAAATTGTCGCACTTTTACAATTTCATGTGCGCAACAATGGCCACAGCCATAATTGAACACAAAAGAAGATATTTTAAAGAATGTTGGAAACCAGACAGCTGACGGCACCCATTGACTTCCATAGTAGGGAAAAAAAAAAATACTATGGAAGTCAATGGGTGCCGTCAGCTGTCTGGTTTCCAGCATTCTTTTACTCACCTTCAGGTTGTGAGTTTCTTTCTTCTGCTGAACACAAAAGATGATATTTTAAAGAATGTCAGTAACCAGACAGCTGACGGCACCCATTGACTTCCATAGTTTTTTTTTTTTAAGTCAATGGGTGCCGTCAACAGTCTGGTTTCCAACATTCTTTAAAATACCATCTTTTGTGTTCAGCAGAAGAAAGAAACACACAACTTGAGGGTGAGTAAATGGTGACAAATTTTTGGGTGAACTATCCCTTTAAGAATACTTGTGAGCAAAGATTTCCACTTAAACATGTTTACGAACAATTTATATGAATTCTTTATACACATATATAGTAATTCACGTAAGAATGATTGTACAGAAATGAGTTCTGTTTGTACGAAAATGTCCCCAAGTTCCAAATTTTTGCAGATCCTGTTTTGGCTAAAGATTTAAAATATCGTGGACGAATAGACAACGAACAACTAATCATAGCACACACACCTGTACACAGTCACACAAACAAACACACACACACCCCCTTGGCACACATTTTAAATGTGCAGCAATGTATTCCAGCCCATTAATACTGATCAACGTGTTAAGGCAACGGCAGAGCTTGGGTATAAAATAGTGCTATAGAGTGAAGTAAACTGGTTTGAGGGGGCTGCCTGTAAACTACGTTTGTAAACAATATTTTTTTTACGGGCCGTTTGAACGATGTGTAAACGTTTACAGCAAAGTGCTACAGGCGCTATTGAACACTGCGGATCACGTTGAACTACTTTGGCATCAGGACGGAGTTTTGGTTGTTCTACGAATGTAAAATAGTCCTGATAAAGGCAGCAGAAAGCGAGACTACACTGAGACGTTTAGAATTTAACGTAGAGGAACACAGATCAGCTTTCGTGTGATGATTATATGTGTAAAGAGGCTGTCGTGATGGCCCTGTATTATATCATGATGGTCAAAAAAGTTCAACGCCTGATTCACAATTCACATAAATGCGTCAACATTTTATCCCATCACACATAAATTGTACACTGACAAACATGTATCGGATGAATATGTCCTGTGAAATTTGGCTCCTAAAAGTAAAAGGGCCTTCTGTGGTGTAAGTGGACCCTTAATCTGCGTGTGTGTGTGTGTGTGTGCGTGTGTGTGTGTGTAAGGAGAACTGCTGAGACTCAATCTCAGGGGCTCACATACACACACCGTCAGAGAAAAGAGGGTTGTGAGGTCAACCTTTAGCACAGGTGTGTGTATGCGTGCATGCGTATGTGCTTACCTGTGAATGTGTGTGTGTGTGTGTGTGTGTGTGTGTGTGCTTGTGAGAGTGATTATGACACATGGGCACTTTTTACATCTTTACAAATAAAGAAAAAAAGAAAGAAAAGCAAAAACATGAACATTTTCAGGCAACAAGACCACAGAAGAGCAAGTTAGCAACCTTTTTTAAATCTATATCTTTAAATATGAGGGTTCCATACAAAACACTTACGTAATAAAATACCCATGTTATCAAATAATTTCACAAGTAAAACACTGAAGCTGTAGGCAGGATGTACCGTCAGAATTTGGCACTAAATTCCACTCATCTTGTTTTTTCTTTATAAGAAAAAAAAAATCACATTTTGCTGAACAACATAACACATCTAAATATTGTTTCCCACAATAGAAATAAAATAATATAATGACATAGATGCTTCACAAGCCGACACTGTAACTTTTAATAATTTTTATATAGCTAATTACCCAACAAGAAATTTAGCAAAGAGGGACTCCTATCAAAAAAAAAAAAAAAAAAAACAAACAAACAAAAAAAAAAAAAAAAAAAGAAACCAAACAAAAAGGTAGTAGTAATAGTACTTATGAAAGGCTTTGTCTATTGTTCAAGTAAATTGATTTTTAGTCTTCTCTTTAAAAACATGAGACAAATAAGACTGTTAGACTTGATGAAACCACGACTTTATCCACGAAAAGCACCGACGGGACCGCGGGTTACACAAACTCTGTTTTTTTTTCCTCTATACATTTAAACAGTATAAAATATAGGTCATTTCATGTGCATTTAAACCACGGATTGTCTAACTGTAAGTCAGTTCAGCAAAAGGTGTGACACGTAGGTAGCATTTCCCCCCAAACAGGGCAATCTTGTGTGTATGTGTGTGTGTGTGTGTTTTTTTCTTAATACCTTTACTACTCTAGAAAAAAGTGGTTTTATATAGACTTTAATGAGAAATCAAGCCACTTAAAATGGCCTTATCAAAAAACTTTACACTGCCTGAAAAATGTAAAAACCACGAGCAAGCTCTGAGAGATTCTAATATCGATCAGGCAGCTTTTTTTTTTTATTAAAACTGCGTGGAAGTAGTCTATTCGTTTAGAAACCAGCGTGGGTTTCTTACGGCAGGCCTCAGAATAAGAGTGTTGCCGACAGTAAGTCCCAACGCCAATCCCTGTATTGAACGTTCAAGTTTACTTTAAATGAATGAAAAAAAAAACAACATAAAGAGAGAGAGAAAAAAAAATACAATCTGACAAATAAAAAACAAAGAGAAAAAAAAAAGTCAAACGCAAATATTCGTAATTGTTTTGCCACAGGAATTTTTTTTTTTTTTTTTTTTTTTTTTTTTTTTTTCTGTTTTCTTAAAATGATGCTCTGGTTATGTTAGTAAATATACTCTGTCTCTAGAGTGTGAATGCAGCGTTTTCACATTATTATTATTACTGTTTTTTTTTTTGTCTTTCCTCCCTTCCTTCCTTCCCTCCCTCGCTCGCTCCCTCCCTCACCAGTTAAATCGAAACAAAAACAAAACTTAACAAAAAACAAAAACAGGAAAAAAGCTCAAAATGAGGTCACATGCGAAAAATTTCCAAAAAGATCAGGCTAAGATCAAAGTACAAAGATCAGTAAAAGGAGACCAGATTATGAGCAGGAGAACTCAGAAAGACATCAGAAACAATGACGGGACGATGAGACGTTTTTTTTTTTGTACGCCACGTAGACATGCTAGGCAAACGATGAGCATAGAGTCATGGAGATGAGTTCTAGGGAAGAAAACGGGAGAGGAGAGTTACACACACAGCTCCGGCACACAACTAACATCATTAAACCATGAGTACAACAAACGAACAAACAAAACAAACAAACAAACAAACAAACAGCAGCAGTGCTATTAACCAGCGTTTCACCAACATCACATTAGCATTTGTAACCGTTTTCTTTTTTTATCATACAATACACAAAATTCAAATAGATTGCCAACACGTACATGTAAATGAGGCACTCGCTCACACACAGAGTACAAACACACACTCGATCTCCGCCATACAGACACACACCCAAAAGTATCCATCCTGGTCTGATCTCCGATCCGAGACCGCAGATGGATCGCCGTTTGGGAGAAACTATTCAGTTTTGTTTTGTTTTTTTTTTTTTTTTTTTGGAGCGTACGAACAAAAACCAAACAGTACGAAATGAAACGAAACGAAGAGAGATTTCACTTATGAAGTGCCACTACTTATGACCAAAGAGAGAAGAGGAAGAGAGAGTCGAGACAGAGATATGATGGGGACGTGACAGATGGGATTGTGGGAAATGGTGAGAGAGAGAGAGAGAGAGAGAGAGAGAGAGAGAGAGAGAGAGAGAGAGAGAGAGAAAGAGAGAAAGAAAGAAAACGAGGGGTTTTGTACGTGATCTCTTCACACGGATTGTGTGGTTTAAGAAGACTACCGGACGAGGCTCAGGATAGATAGAGCACGACTTTCCGAACCCAATAACTTAAAAGATAATAAATAAAGTCCTTTACTTCAGAGGCAGTAGAAATTTTGTATAAAAATAGAACTGCATTTTTTTACAAATAAAATTTACAGGCCTGTGGCTTTCTGCAATTTAAGTTTTTTTTTTCTTTCGATAAACATCAAGTTTTCAGTTCCCCACCCCTCCACATAGAACCTAGAATGCTTTAATCTTTTTAACCATCGACAGATCAAAATCTTTTTTAATGCTCTACACAAATTCAGTTGGACAAAGACCACAATCATCTGACGCATAAAAGTCGGACTCATTTTTTTCTTCAAAAAAAAACGGAAAAAAAACAAAACAAAAAAAACAAAGACAAATAAATAAAAATAAAAACCCTTACTGACAAAAAAAAAAAAAATAATAATAAAAAAAAAAAAAAATCACTGAACATTTGACGGCAAGTATTTGTTGAGGAAGCTGTTTAGGCAGTTGTTGCCGTTGACTACAGAGAGGCCACAGCGGGTTTAACCCTTTCCTCTCTAGTGCCAGTGGGCCAAGGGTTCGAAGGAGCAGCAAAGCCCTGAACCGACACCAGAGGCCAAAGGGCAAAGGTTAATGTGCATATTGGTGCTTTAATCATATCGGAACCTTCTCTACTTGTCTTTACAAGCCTCAGGTTCACAAAGAGAAACAAATAATACTTTATACATCGTTCCTTTCTGCTGTTGTTATCATCATAGAATGAAATAGCCACTGTATAAATATTTACTTAAAAAAAAAATTCAAATAGTTTACACATGACCCAAAGGAAAAATAAAAAAGACCAATAATAGCTGTTCATCCATCGCAAGTCATACAAAAAAATGGCGGAAATGGAAGCGTTCATGTGGAAAAAATGAGACAAAATAATACTGTTATTAATTTAAAAAAAGCTGAAAAGAAGGTTATGGGAGAGTGGCTCCCTCTGGTGGTCAAAGGGTGAAACTCCCCCCCTCGTGCACCCCCTTCCCCTGGAGTCCCAGTTTGGTAACCGTGGCAGCAGTGGGGACTTACCCTAGCAGTGTAACATGAGAGAGGCCCTAGTGCTAAGATCAGTATGGTTTGCTGTCGTTCTTCGAGCGCTTGAGCTGGACTTTGAGACGCTTCATGCCGATCTGAAACCCGTTCATTGCCTGAATGGCGGCCTGCGCGGACACAGGATTGTCATAACTGACGAAACCTATGGTAGAGGAAAAGGAGAAAAAGATAAATTAACAGAACAATGTTTTACGATTGCAATCAAGTCGTTTTCAGTGGCAAAATAACTGCTCCAATGCAACTAAACTACAGTGTTAAATAGACCATAAATTTGAAACAAATTTGGAAAATCCCAATCTATTCACACTGAGAATGGAGTATAAACCACAGGACACACCAAGCCGCCTCTCGTTGGTTAGCCTGACAAGCCAGACCCACATCAAGATGTTGGGTCTGGGAACTCACCATTGGCAGGGCTCAATCCGAGGGGCGGGATAAACAGTTGTCTTTCAAATTCCCTCTGCACACAATAGGATAGCGCTACAACCAACCAGAGCAACGAAGAAGGTGAAGCCGAGCTAGTTGATAGATTAAACTTTCGCCGTATCCGGTCGGCAAAACTCCAAACACATCTTACTTTCTTAAGAATGACTTCAGTACCGTTCTTTGGTCTTTTCTCAAAGAAAAGCTTAACTCCAAGTCTTCCAGAGTCGCGGCCAAAGCCGATTCGAAAGACCGCTGTTTGCCAGCTTCTTTGTTTTTAAGTAGCATGCGGAACCGCGGCAACTCTGCCGTCATTATGTTAAGCCCGCCCACCGACTGTATACACGATGTGATTGGCCTGACCAGAGTTTGATTTTTCCAGCTCGCAAGCCAACAGAGAGTTGTTAGACGACCCTGGCTGTAAATTATATTTGCTGCCGCTAGGGTGCGTCTAGATTTCTAGGCTACTCGTCGGTTGCATCTCGCCTAATAAGCTGACATTGAACACACTAAAAGGACTAAAGGCGTCTGTCAACTAGCATGTGCGCCTACGTGTAAGTAAATATCTGTCTATATCAGCAGCAGTGTTGCCAATTCCGCGGTTTTGCCAATTCCTACTTTTTAAAGTTGTTGCTGCTTTTTTGGGCTACATTTGACTCGCTATCGGGCTTCTTTTATTGCACAGATCTATTTTTGTCATTCAAAAAGGGAAACCGAAACTACAGTAGACTGCAAATATACAAACCTTAAAGGGTTAGTTCACCCAAAAATGAAAATTAGCCCATGATTTACTCACCCTCAAGTCATCCTAGGTGTATATGACATTCTTCTTTCAGAAAAAGATGTTATGGATAAAATATGGATATTTTTGTTACACAAACGCGCCACTTTGCTTCAGAAGGCCTTTAATAACTCCCCGGAGCCCATGTGGAGCAGTTATATGATGGATAGATGCACTTTTATGGACTTCAAAAATGACAACAATTCACTGCCATTATAAAGCTTGGAAGAGCCAGGACATTTATATAACTCCGATTGTATTCGTCTGAAAGAAGAATGTCATGTACACCTAGGATGACTTGAGGGTGAGTAAATCATGGGCTAATTTTCATTTTTGGGTGAACTATCCCTTTAAACAAAGCAGTGCTTGCTTTCTATTTTAAACACTGATCACTTTGTTTAGTCAAGTCAGCTCATGCTATTAATTAAATATTTGCGAATTAGAATGGTCAGGTAAGATGTCAAATTAAAACAGCCTTCTGTCGGTGCCGTCTTGGCGTCTTTGCTCGCTTTCATCACTGGACTCGACTCGTTCGCTAAACTGAACAGCCAATCAGAGTTCTCTCTCTCATCGCCGGACGAACGCCGATTCAACATGCTGAACTGGCCCCAAAAAAAACCCAGTCGGCATCTGACTTGAGCCAACAATGCGGAAAAAACGAAGCCAAAAAAACCACTCAAAAACAGCCCAATATTGCCCGATGGCTGACCATCGGCTTGGTGTGTCCCGGTCTTAAGGCTCCTGAATAAAAATGCTGAACAGTATTTCAGACTAAGCGTGAAAGGGTACATGAAAACTAATTATTAGTGAAAAAATTGTGACATTTCATTTGGCACGAAAAAGTTAAATAAATAAATAACAAAATAAATATAATGGCATTACTACCATAATTGTTCATTATTAAAAAAAATCTCTGTTCTTTATATTGTTGTCCAATGACTAGTTTAATGCCAAATTAAATACACCTTCATAAGCCATAAGCGAATAACTGTTGCTGGTAAATTCTGTGTTGTCTTCTGTGTTTGCATGTCAGTTCATACCAAAGCACTTGCTCAGATTGGTCTGTTTGTCGATAAAGACTTTGGCAGACACCACGTTTCCGAAAGGCATGAACATCTGTAGGATGTCCTGGTCCCCAAACTCCTGTGGCAGGTGGTAGATGAACAGGTTGGCTCCTTCAGGTCCTGTTTCACGCAAGAGAAAACATACACGTGTCCACGTTTAGTGAAGAATCCATAACTATGGTGCTGCATTAAGGAATGCCAATCTATACTGAACAATTAAAAATTAAGATTCACTCTGAAACTGCCATTACATTTACTATAATATATTAAGTAGTATAATTTACTATAAAATAAATCTAAAATAAATTTAAATATAACATTTTATATTAGAGCTCAACTAATGATGTTTTTTTTTTTTTTTTTTTTTTTATATTTAGGATTTTTCCTTAATGGGATATCAGTCACAGACCTAAAAAAAAATACTCCTAATAAACAAAACTTATTATTAAGTATTCAGCATATTAAATAGTTTGGTAACACTTTACAAAAAGGTCACATTTGTTAACATTAGATATAGTATTTATTCATCTTTGTTAATATTAGCCATTCATGTTAGTTCACAGTGCATTAACTAATGTTAACAAATACAACTTTTAATTTTAATAAAGCATTAATAAATGTTCAAATTAACATTAACTAAGATTAATAAATGCTGTAAAAGTATTGTTCATGCTCAGTTCATGTTAACTAAAGAAGCCTTATTGTAAAGCGTTACCAATATTTTGCATATCAGTTATCGAACATAGTATTGGTTATAAATAAAAACAATATAGGTCTCTTAATATACAATGCCATGCTTGTACCATCCATCCCAAATTCTTTAAAGCCGTTCATATTTTTGACTGACACTGATTTTCTTATGGATATATATTACTGACAAAATTTTCACAAAATTTGTCAAAGTGAATTTGTCAAGCAAAAAACAAACTACCAGCTAAATAATACAGATACATTTTTTTTTTTATTTTTTATATATATATATATATATATATATATATATATATATATATATATATATATATATATATATATATATATATATATATATTAAACATTAAATTGCATACTGGTCAAATAATAAAGATGTAAAAATATATACATATTAATTATAAAAAAATGGAACTGAATAATTTAGACAGTGAACTTTTGAAGATACATATTTACTGATTAAAATTTTTTTTTTTTTTTATTTACGAACTTACGTGTGACATGTTTTCAAATGAAATATTTACTACGTAAATATACAACCATGTTAAATTGTAGCCTCAAACTCAACTTGCTTTCTTGACTTTTGTCATTGATATAGTTCCATATCCGCTGCTCTACTTAACTGAAGTTGAACTAGTTTTAACTGTACACTGTGTCCATACCCTCTTTCTGGCTGCCCGCAGCGCTCTGTTGCTGCAGTAGGGACTGGCTGTAGAGGGTGGGCAGGGCGGCAGCCGCGTACTGTTGGATCCCTGAGTAGGCCTGTGTGAGAGCGTCCATGGGCCCGGCCGACCCGTTACTCAGGCCCGTGCTGCCCAGCCCGCCGTTCAGAGCTGCCATACCTGAGAGCATGTGAGCAACTTTACATAAAACCCAACAATAAAGAAAAAAGAAGTGCTCTTACTCGTTAGAATTTGGACTCAGGGTGTGTTTCTACAACAAAGCACAACACGACACGCACAAAAACACACAGAACAAGAAAGAAAAAAAAAACAACGACACGTGAACAGAAAGTAAAACAGCAAACGCTGTTTGTCGAAACAACAGAATCACGAAGGACACTCAAAACGTCACACAGGACATTACGTCAAACGACACCCACTCACACACATATACACACATATACAGAAGATACATAATATACTGACCGGTGTATGCAAATGAGGAGCGCGGCCTACACATGCACACTAATGTCACAATAGCAGCACGAAACGATCACCACGGCGACCCTCAGACACACAGAAACATCTGACCAATCACCTTTTTAACCTCACACAGTGGAACTCTACATCTAATTATCTCATTATTCGTGTCAGCGATCTTGGCTGTATTAAAAAGGGGTTGTGGGGAAAACATTAAACTCTTTTAATAAAATACAAATGCAACCTTGGCTCCATTAAAGGCAGAAACCCTGACTGCTGAAACAGATGCACATGTGCTTCAGGGAGTAACTTCTGTAAACATATGGGCAGCAAGATTCAAGATTCAAGATTCAGTACAGTACATCAGTACAGAGGAACTTATATATATATATATATATATACATACATACATACATACACATATCACCGTTCAAATGTTTGGGGTCATTAAGACAAAAAAATTATATATATATATATATATATATATATATATATATATATATATATATATATATATATATATATATATATATATATATATATATATATTTTTTTTACAAAATACAATATTTTTATTGTATTTAAAATATAACATCTAGTTTAAGGTCCATTATTATAACAAACCTTAGTACTGCTTGGGGCAATAGCGTTCAGATGCCTGTGGCATTAAATGGTTATTAGTGTATCTGTTTGATAATCAAGTAATCTGTCAATTATTGCTTAAATGAACAGATTAACTGGATATTCCATTTTGTTCAAAGCTCTCCTTGGGCTAATGACAGCCTATATAATCAGATACATTATTTTTGTAGCTATGGCAGAAAAAAATGATCAGAAAAAAAGATATTTTAAACTATAGAATCCCTTTTGGCAACCAATATTCATAATGTAAAACAACACAGCAAATCATGCTAGCATAGAAGCAGTTGTGTTCAAGTACTGTGTACAGAGTATGTCTTTAGTTCCTTTGTGTGTGTGTATGTGTGTACGTGTGTGTGTGTGTGTTTATAAAGACTGATTCATGAGTATTTACTGACTGGCCTTTTGGCTTGACGGCCTGGAAACAATAAATGATGAGCGAAGTGCTTGGACGGCCAGCTCCCTCATTTATCCAGCAATAATTACAATACTGACCTTTTATATTCAATTACACTATACAGCCTCTTAAATGAGCACTGGGAGTGTGTGTAGGTGCGAGAGAGAGAGTCATTTGAATGAATTTAAATTGTAGACGTTCTGTTGGAGAAAGCTTGATTTATAAAACTAGAAACCTGGCTAAAAGGTCACTGGTGGAGATAGAGATTTTGCCCGCGTACCGACACAGACTGACATATACACATGCACAGGCCACAGTGATCTTTAGCTTGTCTATTCATACTAATTACATTCCGCAACGCCCATTAGGTACATTCTAGTATAAAATGAATAGTTCTGGTCTTGAATGCTGATTTGTCAATACAGGATTCCAGTCGTGCTAAAATATACAATGTAGTAACAGCTATAATATGAAACATCTGCTTACCGGCTACTGTGTATATCACCACGCCTACAGAAGCCAACTATTAAGCTAAAGGAACAGTGCCGTTTCAAACCCATAAGACCCATAAGAGTTTTGAAACACAAATGAAGATTTTTTTTATTGAAACCTGTCCTTCCATTAATAGTCCATTCCACCAAAACGTTGAAGCTTCAAAAATGTAAGAAACAGATTGTAAAGAAAATTTAGAACTAATGACATTTGTTCGTGCAGTGATCTTAAAGTGATCTTGACTAACTGCTCAATTCTTATGGATTACTTTTACGATGTATTTCTGAACTTTTTGAAGCTTTGATGGAATAGACTTTCAATGGAGGGACATAAATCTTTCAATGGAGGGACATAAATCTATCAGGTTTCATAACAAATATCTATTGTGTTTTGAAGATGGACAAAAAGTCTTATGGGTTTGGAACGACGTGGGTGATTAATTGGTGACAAATTTTTCATTTTTGGGTGAATAAACTCCTGAAAATGACCATTCTGTCATCATTTACTCACCCTCATACTGTTCCATACCCATATGACACAAAATTATATTCTTCGTCCATTTTTTCTCCATACAATAAACTTCAATGGGACCGATGCAACATTGGACCCCATTAACTTTCACTGTATGGCAAAAAAAAAAAAAAAAAAATACAGTAACCTTTTCAATGTATTTTCTTTTGTGTTCCATTTTTGGGTGAACTATTCCTTGAGTACACATGTCGAACAGCATCTTCCAGCTCTTCATGGATTAGCCTAGTCTAAAATCGTCCAAAACCTAAATGCCTAACAGAAAACAGACACATATATACACACACACACACACACACACACACACACACACACACACACACACACACACAATAGCGACAAAACAATTGCACGTCTATAGAAACACCCAGAGCGATGGTTTAGCGGTATGTTAGCATGTGTGATTGTGTGGAGATGTGGCCGACTGGTGCAAACACACTCACAACTACAAGGGATGGGCTACGTTTGACTTAGCAAATGAATTTGATCAGATCTGATTTGATTTAACAATGAGGCATTTTACAAATCAAACACACACAGTTTCAATATTTTAGCAGGACGTAATATGAAAGATTCACCCAACAAACTCTCACGTAAGCCCAGAGAGATGCCCTTGCTTTAGTTGGCGTAAGTTCAGAGTAAATCGATAAAAAACATTCTCTATGTGTGTGTGTGTGTGTGTGTCTGGGAGACTGTGGGCATCTCTATGAGCAGTGGGTGACTGGTATGAGATGATGTTGTATGGATTGGAATGGAGAGGCCGATGGACGGTAGTACTCACTGTTGACGCTACCTGCTAGTGCATTTATGTTATTGAGGCCCACGGTGGCCCCGGCCAGACCCTGCAGTGTCCCCAAAGAACCCAGGGAACCCATTGCACCCGCGCTGGAGTTAGCTGTGGAACCTGCTGTGGGGAAAGACAGACAGAGGGGGAAGGAGAGACAGGTGGAGAAATGGAAGAGAGAAAAAGAGAGATGTTTGATTGTACACATACAGTCGCATATGATACTGAAATGGTTAAAGATACATAAAAGCTTTGGTGGAGGTACACAGAGGGAAGGATGCATGGATGGGTGATTGATTTATTGATAAATGGCAGCGCTGGGCAATATATTGAATATTCATGATATATTAACAGCAACTTTAAAGGCGTAAATAAAATTAAGCAATGTGAATATTGCAATAGCTTTATTGAGCAATGTATTTGCCCATTAAGTTTCCAAATAGGGTATCATTAGACTAATTTTGCATTTTTGTGAATCAGTTGAAAAAGTCCATTACAATGAATCAAATCAAAATTCACTATTCACTTTTCATGTATTAAAATGTTTTAGTAAATTTATTTGTAGATACAAGTAAATGTTGCTGTTTATTATTGTGTATTGTTACAGATTACACTGATGCATGCAAATGAAAATAATTCAGTTTGTTTTCCTTGTGGACAGTGTGGAAATCATCCATTGATTATTTAACATTTTATTTATTTTTTTGCATTTAATATGTACTTATTAATTATAATCTACTTCAATAAATTTTTGGTAAAGAAAAAAAAATCACCCTATTATGACACTGAATATCATTTTTTTTTTTAAATATCATGCAGTTCAATAAAGTGGATAAGATGGATGGATGGCCAGATGGATAGATATCTGCATGCAAGATACTTTATTGATTCCTAAAGGAGATTTGAAAAAAATGGCAGAAAAAAAGACAAGAGTCATCCACAATAATGAAGATCATAGTAATCATGAAGATGATGACGGCGATAATGTTTTCAGAAAAGAGCAATAAAATACAAACAAAACATCCCTCGAAACAAAATAAATTTTCCCTCTGCTTCATTTGCATTTATGCAAGTTGGAAAGAAATGTTCAAGTTTCAAAGCGACACACAAAGAAGCTAATCTATCCATAGAACCATGTGTCACACTAATGTGTCTCCTGCTTTCACATTTCAACTTTTCCAAAAATGAGTGGAGCACGGTTAAAGCCACGGAGCGTAACAGCTTAACACCACACATATCGACACACTCTCTCAAACACAATGTGATGATGATGATGACCATGAACCACGATGGACGGTGCCAAGGAACTACGCACACAACATGAAAACTAAAGTTAAAAGAATTGCAATGAAGGACATTCTAACAAAGAGAATGACGAACTCGACTACAACAAATGAAGGGACAACGACTCTACGGTGGAAATGATACCGCTATCGAAGAAGATGATGATGATGATAGGACAGCCTCTGGTTACCTGGGCTGGCCAGGGCTCCCAGGGACCCTGTGCTGGAGGTCAGGGCGTTAGCGGTGGACGGGCTGGCCGAACTCTGCGCTGCAGCCGCTGCTGCTGCTAGAGTGGCCAGATTCTGCAACTGCAGAGCATTCATACCTGAAGAAAGAGAAAGTGTCAATGTCTGCGTGCATGTGTTTTGTGCATGCTAAACTAAAGGAACCACACATGTTCTACAAGTGCATGTCCTTGTGTACAAGAGTTAGTGGAGTTGTGTGTAGAGGCATTTGGTACAGAAGATCAGATTCTACGCATGGGCTCTGGTGCATCTGCCTAAAAAGAAACTCTAAAGGTGACTCTAGATTAGCGTGTTTGGGGCACGGCTACATGCAGTGGCCATGACGCCAACACACTGCGGGAAGTGGCTCGCAGCCAAGAAGGACAGAGATTGGAAGTGGTACAACAGGAAAATGTACAGCATGTGCCGTATATACATGCATAATGTATATACTGTATACTATGAGGAAGCACACACAGAGAAAAAACACGCACAAGAGACACAAAAGACTACAGCATTTGGTTTGTTGGGGAAGTGCACAAGAGAATTTATAGGCCCTGCACCAAATGCCATCCTCCTACAAGTCCACAATATAGTGACTAATGCTCCATTTTTTGTCTGGTAGTTGTCACAAGTTTTGGCTTGACGAAATGCGAGGAGATTGTGAGCACCCTTCTAAAAATTAAAAATGGGACACCCTGAAGTCTCATGGACTTGCCAAGTAAACATCAATGTTTGTCAACTGAGATTGAAAGCAAGGACTCAAACACAGAATCCAAAGCCATCGTGAAAAAAAAAAATGTCTTTGTTTTTCCAGCCTTATCCCTTTAGACAGCAATAGCATGTAATTTGGATTGGTCAGACAGTGCTCTGGGGACGCCACGGTTGTCTGCCCTCCCGATCCACTGAGCAAGCAAGAGAAGTGCATTAAGAGTCTAATTAGCACATCACAGAAGGTGATTAGAGGCAGGAAATCTACCTCTAATTGCAAAACAAAGCCCAGGTCAAGATATAAGGGCAGAGATGAATACATAACGTATTGCAGGTCTTAAACAGCAGGTTTAAAGTCAGCGTGAAATGGCTCTCAAGACCCAGTTTACTTCAGTAACGTAAAGGAAATTGAATATTTAACAAGAAAAAATTAAGAGACAAAGCTAGGATGGACCTAGTCTCAGCCTCAGACGTCATGCCCACGGACCATGCACACTTATCTGGAAACACTTCAGGAGTTTCAAAGTCGTCATCTGATTGGTTGAATTCCACAGGATGTCCGTGAGACGTGTGTATTGCGTTCTTTACCAGTCCGCCTAGAAACAAATGCCGTGATGCCAAAGCGAAGCCTCGTTGAAGAAGAATGCCGTCGTGTTTACAACTGTGACAATGAGCGCTTACCAGGATCAACTAAACGCTGGATTTTCAAAAGTATGTGAAGTTCGCGGCTCCATTGTTGCAGTAAACTTGCACAATGTTCTTGAATGAATCATTTATAGGAGCACGCCAGTCTGTTATTGCAGGGACATCGACTTTACGTTTTCAAACGTCCTCTTGGGCGGTCCTTGATCAATGAAAGCTGCGGTCTGAAGGTCTGGCTACGCGAGACTAGGCAGGACCTGTTAAAGTGGCCTCAATATAGGTGGTTTGAAGGAAGGGGTTGAAAGTCGAAATGAATTTGTGATGCCACCCCAAAACAAAAGTAGTTCTAGTTCATATATTTTGATGAATGATTGTGAAGGCAAAACGTTGTAATTCTTTTTTAATAATTGTTTAAAATAAGACCAGGATTGGTAAAGGTCAATTAAGTAGGTCATTTCTGATTTCATGCTTCATGACTTCAAGCTTGAATAGTATATGCTAGAAAAGAAGCTAGAAAAGCTGTCATTGAAGGAGAAAGTCCAGTGTTGGGAGGTCAAAAAGAGAGGTTACGACAGAAATGGACTCTGAAATTGAGGGCTTTGTGACCGCCTTTGTGCTTCTGAATAAAGCGGAAAAGAAACCAGTTTTTGGCACACAAGTGTAAAAAATGGTTATTTGGCACAATGTGAATTCTGTGGTTGAGAAGGGCACTTCTGCTAGTGTGTGTGTGTGTGTGTGAGAGAGAGACAGAGAGAGAGAGAGAGATAGCAAAGAAAGAAATCCATCCATGCAGTATGTTCACACTCTCTGCGGACTGAGCAGAGAGAGAGGTGTCAGGAAAGAGGTGATGCTGGCTCTCGCTGAATGTTCATCATGTGTAATGGAGCTCCTTATGGCTCGTAACTCCACCCACAGCACAGACACAGCAGATGTCAGCTGTATATATCGACTGCCAATCATAGACGGTTGCCAGGGGACAGATGGAGGGGTCCAAAGATTTCACAATTCAGCTGAGAAAAGCCTTCAAATCCTGTTGAGTTTGAGAGCTCCTGTCGATTCGCACTTCTAGTAGTGTCTCAAACAGACTGATATGTTTATCTGGTCATATTGAACAGGCTTCTGGCTTGGGATTATGCAATTTTCTACTTTGAACTTTTAAATTATTGGCCTTTGTGCCACTTCGAAAGAGACAATAGAAAAGAACCAAAAAAGTATAGAGGGAAATATGGGGGATGATGCAGATTTAAACCCGTGCCTTACATAAGCATCACAGCTTAACATGCCTGGAGCATACAGGGGTGTCCAACACACTTGCCTGGAAGTTTCCAGTAATCCTAAAGATCTTGATTAGTTGGTTCAGGTGTGTTTCAGTATTAGACGTAAACTCTGCAGGATAGTGGCCTTCCAGGATCAGGACTGGACCACTAGGCCATGGCTATGACTACTTTATACTTGAGTTTGGCTGAAGTAAATTCAAATATTTAACATCTAGATGTGTCGTACCATGCTTGGTGTCAGCGAAGTCAAATGTTATTGGTTAAACTTGGTGATACTACATATTTAAATGTACAACGTATGCACATAACTTTCTGTATTATTTCCATTGTATGCAAAAGAGCAGTTTAGATATGAAAAATATTTTCCTTTCGGTTCCACAAAAGAAAATAAGTATATATTCTGAATGACACGACAGTGAGCAAATGACAGAATTTTCCAGCACTGACTCATTTCTGTATATAATCTGTAAGTATAATAACAAACCCCTTCGTCCATCATGCGTGACCAACTCCCATTATTTTCCGCAAATAAACCAGTTTTATTAAAAGTCTAAACTAAGCTGTTTTTTGGTCATTATATTGCCTTAAAAATGAGGTCCAGAAATCTCTATTGTTATGGTAATGTGATTTTTTTTCCCTCTTTAATTGTGTGGTGGCAGCTGCCGCTGGTTTGGCTCAATGTGAACTTCATTCTCGCTGAGAGGCTGTCACAGATGTACCACTGAACTTAAACGAGAGCTTCCAGGACTCTCTTCATAATGGTAAACAAAAACACCACAGTCCTGCTCACCCTCTCCACAAGAGCCTACATTAATGAGGAAGCCACTCTCTGGTGTGCAAAACTGTTGTCAGGGGGGAAGGCTTTAGGAGATAAAGGCACTCATCCTACACACACTGTAAGCCATTTTAGATGCTAATACGTTCCCTTTCTTTCATCCTTAGCAGCTGCAATTAGGCAAGACCGTGTGCTATAAATATTTCACTTTCCTTGAAGGCCTGGCAGCTTGATAAACAGACCACAATTAAGACCTGACAAGAACAGAGACGCACACTGGGAATGTAATGCAAAGGAAAACGAAAAAAAACCACAAAAAAAACATTGAAAACGGGGGAAAAAGAAGGAAAACCGAGCAAAGAGAAACTTTCACTCAAGAGTTTTGTTGCATCTAGCATGATGTCGGAGGCAAAAAGCTGTCAAAGGTAGAACAACATACACCTGTCTTAACAGCGAGAGCAAGCTCATTGACAGATGTTGTAAAACACTAATCATATTCCAGATTGCTAAACCAAGTCAGCATGAAGAAAGAAAAACATATCATGTTGCTTCGATGAGGGAGCCATCTTGTTGCTGAATTCTCCGCAGGTGAATTTGACAGTATTTGTGGCATGAACAAACTGTGATAAGTGGCCTCTTTGGATAAGGTTATTTTCATTTTTACTCTTCTTTGAGGATTGCTAAAGTGAAAATGTAAAAAGCTGAAGGCATCTGAGGGTTGATGGGGCGTATCATCGTAATCTAGTCTCCCATAAGCCTCACAGACCCCAGGCAAGGAGATGTGATTGGATGATGAGACTCTTCTTCCAAGAAACACAAAAAGGGTTTGATGTACAGTACATTGGAACAGGCGTGGAAAGAATGGCTCAATCAAGTCTGACACACACATACACTTACAAACATTACAAAGTGTCCAGGTGTGCTACACATTGTAGAAACCCAGGAATTCTACAGCATGATGAAACTAAACTCTGAGGCAGGATGACAATGCTCTCAGCAAAACCTCTGCTGATCCTGGATCTGCTCAGGAATTGAGGTGTCAAACTGGGTTTGTTATGCAATCCAGATCTGGGTTGAATGGTTTAGTAGGGGGATGGGTGTTTAGTTGAGGAGTTACAATGGGGGTAGGGTAGTAACAGATCTGAGATCAGTATCTCACCTGCCATTTGTTGAATACCACTGAACGCTCCTAGGTTACTGGAGGAGGTCGCTTGTTGGAGCAACTGAAAGGAAGAGAGAGAAAAAAAAAAACAGACCTTTAATGCATAATCACTATTACGCATTGGCTTATGGTGATGGATATATAAGGATAATGTTTGGAGGAGCTAGTGTTAGCTAAATATAGATGAAACATTGTGGTTTGTTCCCATGTTCCATGTTGTCTGGAGTGACACTATAGAGCAGTCTGTCAACAGTAAAGCAACACATAAGCCTCTATCTGTATGGGCGTGTCCTTAGCCACTGGTGTTCCTCAAGTATTAGTATTGAGCCCGCTCTAATTTTGTATTTATTTAAATCTAATGAACAAAAATCAAACCTACACAGCCAATTAAAATATATTTGATTTCTAATACACAACATGTTTGATGTCTAATGTAAATAGCACTTTTCAGTGCAATACAACAACAAGTGACCAATAAAGAGGGTTGCAGCATGGCACACTATTGCTATGCGGCCAGTTTAAGGTAGATATGTAATTTATAATTTTATCAATTTAGCACAGTGAGACTGGATCATCATGCTAAATAAACTAATATATTTCATAGACAAGAAATGCTAACTATGGACAGTCTCCTAAAACAATCATTTGCGAGCAACTCAACTCACAAAATATAGTGCTGAGATTGAAAACCATGTAAAATACTTAAAGGAACTAAATCATAAAATACTTGAGGAGCACTTCAAGGTATTAGACTCATACATCGGTGCCAATGAATACTGTCATGCTAAGAGTCGCCCGTCAGTTCTGCTGGCAGTGTGTTGCTGTCCTGGGCAGTTTCTGCACATGAAAGGGGAGAGGAAAGCAGACTCTAAATGACTCTAGAGGATTAGGATGACATTGAACTAGACCCCTCAGACTGCTTAAAAGCTAAACGTAACCTCAAAATGACAGGGAAGTGGAAAAGGCAGAAAAAGGAGAAGCAGAAGGGTGGGAGAGATGGCCCTGTCCCAATGCTCTTGCATAGTCCTTTAATCCTCACCCACTGTCCTTATGGACACAAATGCAAGTAAATGTCACCACCATGTTGTATCCTCTTTATATTTAGGAGGATGAAGACGGGCGTGAGTGAAACAGGAAATTTATGTATTGTTCTCATTCCAATCCAATTATACAACAGAGCCAGAGCCGGGCTCTGAAAAAAATCTTTCATTTTCTCTATAGAGAAACTGATATTTAACAACATTGGATAAACCTTTTAAGATGATAGTATACATGATGATAGATGATAGGACACCTGTACATATATTTAGATTTAAATTGTAATTTTTTTTATTTTATTTGATCAGAACTTTGTTCTTTGCAATGCATCATGCCATGGGATGAAATGCTGAATTATGGTGATTGATCTTGGAGCTGGTTGGTTTGGGTTTATGGCTTTATTAGGCGTTTTACTTAAGTTTTTTTTTTTTAAATGCCAATGAAGAAAATGAATGGGAAAAATACTTCAGAAACCAAGGCTGCTAAAAAACTGTTCCCACTCTTTTTGCCTTCTTGTAAGTACCAAGAAAGCTGGAGTGGTTGCATCCACTAACGCAGCGGTTCTCAACCGTTTTGATTCCAAGGCACCCCATTGTCCAAAACAATTTCTTTTACTGAAATAATATATATTTTTTTTAAATCAAAATTTCTACCCCAATATAAAAATGCCTCTATTTTATTATTTGACATGACTTTTCCAGGTCTATAAATCACACTTTTAAAATTAGACTACATTATACATCTAGGTTTTTTCTAGACAGTGAAAACAAAAGAGCTGTTGTGGGGGTAAATTATAACAACAACAACATAAAATCTTGATTTTCAGGCATTTTAGCTTATTTTAATACTGGTATTGTCTTGTTTTAAATCAAGAGGCCCCCTTGGAAGTTTCCTGAGGCCCCCTGGTTAAGAACCACTGCCCTAACGGCTTCTAAATGGCAGCACCACCCTTTATAGTTTTGAGTATGGGGACCGGTTTCGATCGAGGCACGATCGAAGTTCAACAGATGAGAGATTTGGAAAGGGTGAAGACTAGCTCGGAGAGAGCAAGAGAGGTGGGGGGCGGGGCAGGTGGGCGGAGACAGTGACTGACTGCGGCGGCTGCGCTGGCTGTGCTGCTGGTGGGCGTGGCTGCGTGGGTGTGTCCTCTTACTGCCAGATACTGTGGGGTGAGGCCGGTCAGGCCGGTCAGGCTGCCCCAGGCAGACGCGCTGTTCAACTGCTGCATCTGCTGCGCCAACTGCTGCTGCAGCCGCCGCTGTTCCTTATCCTTCTGCGTGTCGGCAAACTTCACCACCATGGGGGAGGAGCAGCCCTGTGTGGACAGATTGAAAGAGAGAGGAGGAAAATGGAAGAGAAAAAGGGGTAAAAAAGAGGGAAAGTTAAGTATCTAAAAGAGCAATGATCATGTGCAGTGGTACTGCATAAACCAATAATGGCACACAAACACACACACACACACACACACAACCGCTGGAGCGACGGGAGTTCTTGGTGAAATGAGAGCTCTGTGCTGTGCTGCTGATTTTATTTCCCAGGAAAGCGATTTCCTGCTTTATAAAACTATTTCATCATCTGTCTGAGAGAGCGCGCGAGATCTCCCACCCCACAGCCCTCACTGCACCCTACAGACCTGCCGCATTTCTGCTAATCTCTCACGCGTTCAGTCTCCGACGAAAGCAAACAAACGTAAACATCTTGGGTCTGACCTGTGATGCCCGTTTAACTAAAATCCTCAGGGTCAGAACATAATGCATAGCAAGTGTGAGTTCCTGAAGTGGTTATTCAACCAAAAAATTATCTACTCACCTTCATATTCTTCAAACTCATTGTTTTTTCACAAAATGTGAATCTTAGGTTATAAAAATGTCCAAAAGGGTTCATCTGATGAAAACATGTCCAGGTTGCATTTTAACCCCAAATCAAAAGAACAAATGTATTATGCAAAAAAAGACAATTAAGTCATTAAGACATTTTTTTTTTTATGAGAATTAAGCACATTCTACCCCACATTCTCATTACAATAATGTTGTATGGTTTATGTTAATTTTTTATTTTGTAATTCCCATTATTCTCATTAGATTCCAATTATTATAATACAACAATTTATTGTAATACAGTGTTATTTTTATTTAAATCAGCAAAGTTAAGGCATTTATTTTACAATGTAAATAATATATAATTTTTATTCCCAATGGTGATTTTAATTAGATTCCAGTTACTATAATGCAAGGATTTAGTGCAATTTGTAATGTAAATACTATAAATTTAAGGCAGAACAAGAACAAATACTGCAAGAACATAATAATTTACAATTTAAATAATATGTCTTTTATTACAGTAATGTAAATCTTTTTTGCCATGATGGTAATAAGAACTGGGGTAAGGAAATACCTTGCTTATTTAGCTTCTTTTTGACAATTCAACAAGTTTGGGAAAAAAAATATGACCTGGGCATGAGCTTCACCCAAGATGTACCATAATAGCAGTCCACATGAACCAATATATTCAAGATCTTCTTAGTTTGAGGCATGTGAGGAGCATGTGAGGATCAGGCTAAAATTTGAGAAGATGGTAACAGAATTTTCTCTGACGCAAGCCCATAAGTGCACATGTTATAGAAGTAAAGACTTTGTAAATTGTGTTCAGTAAGAACATTCAGAAACACCATTACATGTATTAATATCAAAGCTGTTCCTCAGGCAACAGCAGCTAACACAGGGCAGCCATATGGAGCCACAAGAGGACGAAAGATTGAGACGAGTGCTTCAAGGCAATTATTCTACATCTCTGTCTCTTGTCTCTACCTTACAGGTGCTGATTCACTCTGATAAATCACTCTACCGCTTTTATTGTGCTCTCTCTGAACTGCAAACCGCAGACCGACAAAAAAAAAGATGAAAGATCACAGACCCTCTAGAACGAGTGTGTGTGCGAGAGAGAACGTTTGAGTTTCCTTGGAGGTGGAGTGCCTAACATCCACCTGGAGCGTTCTACAGTGTTCCTTCCATTCGGTGAGCTGATTTTCTTATTTCTGCTCTCAGATGGAGGGGAGGTAAAAATAAAACTTGTAAGGGGAAAAAAAAAAGAGATTTAACTCAAGCTGTCAATCGAGTGGTGCCATCTCCGAGTGAACATCTCAAGAGACCGAAAAAATCTCATTACTCACTCGCTCTGTCTTTCTCTCCTACACACACGCACATACACTCTCTCTACAGCCTTTGACTAATGTGAAAGAAGTAGCTAAAGTGTACAAGTTAAAATTGTAGGTTAATATCACAAAAACATGCCCAGATATGTTGTTGAAAGGTTAGGTCAAATTCACCCAAACACACAGGGTGCCACACACACTCCCATAAAATATACAGGAGCAAACGAACGTGCATCTGTGGAGACACACACACACACACACACACACACAAAAACACAGCAACGCAATCACAGAGATAAAGAGAGACAAACACATATCAAACGAGATGAACGTCCAGGGAGACTACTGCGAACCACAGCACTGAAAACAACCCTTTGAGATGAAACTAAAGGAGCAAGGCCGATCGCGATGTGTGCGTGTACCCAGGCGCATGCATGACCACCCTCTGTCATATCCGTTTTCATTAAGTCATGACATTCAGAAAGGCCACAAATTCCTCGGTGTGAGGGGAGGGCGAAGAGATGGCCGAAAACAAACAACAACCCGACACAATTTACTCACTCTCATCTAAACCAGGTAATTACTTTCCCTTTGTGAAAAAGATATGGCTTACAGGGGGATGGCGTTTAGGACACATACTGTGCAGAAATATGGCCAGCAGGCAGGAAGAAATATATTTGTACATTTAGCTAAGAATGGATAATTACAGACCTTCAAAGACTCGAGAAAACAGCTTAAATCCATTAGTGTCAATGATTTCTGATTGGTTAATAGGTGGCCTTTTTAATTCCGGATGTCAATGTTAAAAACAACATGTCCGCAAGGGTTAACGTATATTAGGAAATTTGCGGAGAGTGGTGACATGCATGTGCAAACCCGAAGTCACACACACAGTCGCATAGTTAGGGCCTTGTATTAGACAGCTGTCAGCACCCTCTGATTTGGTGTGTCAGAGCTTTGACATTTTGACAGGCACTGAGACGGACTGCTAAACTCTGAGAGCAGCACGGCAGCATTCTACAGGGCAATCACAATGTAAAGGCCCGTCGGAGGTCTGTTATTAAAGCGTCTGTGACATCGTCACCACGAGACCGTCTGCTAATAGCAGACTGGTTGGGGGGTGGGTCCGGGGGGGGGTCCTTCTTAGTTTGACCCATTTGGCCAGGGGTGGTTCTGGGAATGCCTGACAGTAATAACAGGGAGCGAAGAGGCACTTAATATGGTGTTGAAAGTTCTGTAGAAAAGTGACTGAGGAAAAAATTCTGTTTAAAAAAAAAAAGTTTAATCTTACAACTTAGCACTTCATAGGGAAAATATTATAATCCGTACATAGTAGTGATACTGGCCGCCAATTCAAATAGAAATAAGAGAGAGAAAAAGATAGATATAGCAAGAGAGGCTCTGTTCTAAAATCTAGTGAGCTGTCTAATTGCCTTGGCAGTATTCTAATAAGTTAAATGAATCCTCATAAGTGACTGATTTGGAACGCACTATGTAGGCAGCAACTTGTGTCATGCGCACTTACTCACATACTAGTTTGTGATAAGTATGTTGGTAAGGTAATGGCAATATTTTAGTAAGCAAAAACAAAGCAGAGAATCCAAGAAAATGGTACAATGGTAAATGTGGACACATTAGCATTCTGCTAAGCTAACAATGATAATATTATAAGAAGTGGTCACATTAGGAAAAATTGTGTAGGCAAAGATGGACCATTGTCCATTGTCAATAGTGTACACTCTAAAAATGCTGGGTTAAAAACAACCCAAGTTGGGTTGAAAATGGACGATTGGGTTGTTTTAAACCAGTAAATGGGTTGTTGTAAAAGTTTGCTTAAAACAACCCAGTCTCTGGGTTAGTCCATTTTCAACCCAACTTGGGTTGTATTTAACCCAGCATTTTTTAGAGTGTAGTGATTACTCAGTTCACTTGTAAACTAAGCAGCTTTATAGGTATATTTGTGTTTAAATTTTAACAAATGCAAATGTGACTGTACCGCAAAGTGACCTATTTGGAACACTCTATATAGGCAGCAGCTTGTGTGTCATATACATGACACTCCTTGCACAAACTATACATCATGTTCTTTAGAGTTTAGGATTAGCATGTTAAGCTAACACTAATATTCCAATAAGCAAAACAAGCAGAGCATCCAGAAAAATGGTACCATTAGCATTCTGCTAAGCTAACGACAATACTTTTGTATTTGGAATTCTTTATATAGACAGCAACTTGTGTGTCATACAAATAGCCGTCCTCACTCATGCAACTTAACGTTGACTTTAATGGAGGTTGTCATTAGCATGTTGCTAAGCTAACAACACAACACTCTAATGAATGAAACAAACAAATTACACAAAACTGTGTAAAATTGTTCATTTTAATTAGAACTAGGCCTGTTTCTTTACACACTTTGCAGCACTGAATGAATTAGGCTACTTTAGTATCAACATCATGGGTATTGGTCACCATTTTGGATGGAAGCTGCTAAGCTAACAATGACACTACAATAAGTAAGCACAAATTAAATTGGTGACATTTAGACATTATTGATGCTGCGTGGATCTGAATGAATGACTCTAACGGCATTGTACGCCATCTTGGAATTTTTTCACTGAGCTCAGCAAAACGCATTAATGCATTAGAAGGATGTCCAAAAGAAAGTTGGAACAACCTTCGCAAGGGGAGTGCACCCTTAAAATGATGCCTACAAAGCTCACTAGGTTTTGGAACAGAGTAGAGATAGAGGGAGGAAGAGGAGAGAGAGAGAGAGAGAGAGAGAGAGAGAGAGAGAGAGAAGACAAGGGTACAGTACCTCCATGGTTTGAGACTGATGCATGGCTTTGATTGCATTCTGTGCCATAGCCCTGGTAGAAAACGTGACAAACGCACATCCTGCAGGAAGGAGGGGAGGGACGTGGGAGGGAGGGAGGGAGGGAGGGAGGGAGGGAGGGAGGGAGGGAGGGAGGGAGGAGAGGAGAGGAGAGGAAGGAGGAGAGACGAGAGAGAAACAAAACAAGACAAAAGGGTTGGACAGGTTGTTATAAAGCCAAAAAACAAAGATCGTACAAAGAACACAGCAGACAACAGTGCTATACAGTTGCTAGAATAGAACAATCAACATTCAACATTCAGCTTCAGATAAACATTCAACATTCAACATCTCAAAATACACACTCAACAAAATGACTATCAGCAATGGAATCAGTTCTTTAGGTTTGTTTGGTGTGATGGCCTGGAAACTATGGGATTAGAGTGTGCGGCTAGTTTCATCACACACACATACACGTACTTTGTCACGCCCCAACTCTACCTGTAGGGTTACTGCAATACCATATTTTCAGTTGTTAAAACCAATACTAGTGAAATTTTCTTCATTTTCTCGATTCTCAATTCCAATTTTGATACTTTTTTGAATTGCTTTACTTTTGTCTCTGTGACATTTTTGAAGCTTGAACGTTTTGGTGGAATGGACTTTCAATTCATTCATTTGTGTTTCAAAGATGAATGAAAATGAGTGATTTTCTCTTTTTCTTCTCAATATTATTGTTTATTCATATTATTGACAGTGGCATGTCTCATAAGCTGTATTTAAATCGTAAAACCAAAGGCACAGTATTTTCACACAAAATAATTTTAGTACAAATTACCATATATATATATATATATATATATATATATATATATATATATATATATATATATATATATATATATATATATATATATATATATATATAAGGAAAAAATGTCCTTTTAAATAACTGTAATCAAGCCGAACAATCCCTGGAGGGGAGTGTGTGTTTCGGGAGAGCTTGCAATGGCATCTGGGACAAGGAGTCTTGGAACCGAAGTGGCGCAATCGGGAGCCAGAAGAACAGGCCATATGGAGGCATGCTGGGGGAAAACGCAGCCCTGTTTGAAGAGCTCTACTCTACTGTGCAGTCCAGAACATTTATACATATTGAGGACACACACATGCTCGCATGCATGGACAGTCTAGTTAATGGGTTAACTACTTCTCACACTTCTGCATGCGAATGCACTGAAATAGGAGTGAAAGAATGGAAGAGAAGAAAGAACAAAAGACTTGTCGTCCTGTCTTTTCGTAAATGCTTCCTCCAAGTGCTTTCTTTTAAGTTTGGAAACTGTTTATGATGTGATGTGTTTTTGACCAGAATAATGGACGTGATGGTCTATTTCATATTACTTTCTCTCTTTTCCTACAGAGACATTCTCATGCTGCCATAGAGAAGGATGGGAATGATGTAGTTCTGTCACACACAAACCTGTCAGCTTTTAATCTGGTTAAATAAGAAGCACTTTCTGGAAAGCTTTCATTATTCTTCAACCACAGTGCATACTTTGCATACAAAATACAGTGCAATCAACATTCACAATTACAACATATGAACAATACCACTACGATTTTACCATGATTCTTCAAGAAAATCTTGACTTTCCCACTGTTAAGGAGGGCATAGTGATTGTTCGCTTGTCTCATAAATGGTCAAATGACAATAATAATAAAGAGTATTCACATAAACTAAATAAATAAATAAACAAACAAACAAATAATCCAGTTACACACAGAGGTTTTTTTTTTTTTCATGCTGTTACATGGTGGTGTAACGTTGTGTAACCAAGTAAAAAGAATAACAAAAAACTTTCTTACACCTTCAATACACGTAAATCGTAATTATTATAAAAATAATAATACTACTATATTTCAAGGTAAACATCATTTTATTTCCACAAATATTATTAATTGTTAATTTATAAATATAACTTTGTTTTGGGGAGTTGCACCACATGACATTTTACAACCTATATATATACACATTTACAATAATAAACAAACAAACAAACAAATAGATAGATAAATAAATAAATATTAATCCAGTTGCACACGTTCTTAGTCGGCTTTATGTTTTTTCTTTTCTTTTTTTAAACCTTTTCAAGCACAAATGACATTTTAAATGCTGTCACAAGGTGGTGTAACGTGGCGTAACCAAGTAAAAATAATGCTATTTTTCTTAAACCTTCAATACTGTACATATTAAAATACTAATAGTAGTAAATTGCAAGGTAAACAGCATTTTATTCCCACAAATATCATTAATTATTAACTTTGTTTTTGGGGTTGCACCACATAACATTTTACAACCTGAACTAAGCTTGCCTTGTAATAAACGTATTAACCTGGACACACATTCGTGGGGGTCTGCAAGATGGTGGTTGCACCATATGATTTAAATCAAACTTTGATTTGACAGACTAACTAACTAACTAAATAAATATGAATCCAGTTGCACACATGTTCTTAGTCGGCTTTATATGTTTTCATCAACTACAAAACTAAAAACCCTTTTCAAGCAAAAATGACATTTTAAATGCTAAGTCATATGGTGCTGTAACATGGCGTAACCAAGTAAAAATAGTAACATTTTTCTTACACCTTGAGTACGTAAATCGTAATTATTATTAAAATAATACTAGTATATTTCAAGGTAAACAACATTTTATTTCCACAAATATCATTAGCTATTAATTTACAAATACAATTTTGTTTTGGGGAGTTGCACCAAATGACATTTTACAACATAAACTGAGTTGAAATATGAAATATTTTAAGAAACGTATTAACCACAGTGGGGTCTGCAAGATGTTGGTTGCACCATATGATTTGATTCAATCTTTGATTTGACAGAATAAATAAATAAATAAATAAATAAATAAATAATCCAGTTGCACACATGTTCTTAGTCGGCTTTATATGTTTAATAAATAAATAAACAAGAATCCAGATGCACACATGTTCTTAGTCGGCTTTACATGTTTAATAAATAAATAAATAAATAAATAAATAAATAAATAAATAAATAAACAAACAAACAAACAAACCTTTAAGCAGCATCTCTTACCACCCCACCCAAAAATAAAAAAATGTATTCGGAAATAAAAGATGCTCTTCATTGAAAAAAAGTGTATTTATTGGATGTATAAATTGCATTTAAATGCATTTTTGACTAAATTAAATGAAAGAAAAAAAAAATTGCATCAGCAATAATTCTGCCCTGCAATACAGTGTTACAACCACACGGTTGGGCTGTATATCTGCGGGCACCAGCTACCTGCTCTAGCAGACTTTCCTTTCTTCTCTCTTCTCATTAGCATCTCTCTCCTCGCTATCACTCCAATACAACCTCCTTTCTGTCTTCAGAGCGGGTGAATCTGGCCCCGGCGAACCGGAGCACCGCCACAAGTGAAAGAGGAATGAAAGGCTGTTTATTTTTAGAGTTGTTTAATTAGCCTCATCATTAAAGCAGTTTTGGACACTCTAAGGGTGATATTTGTGGGCACTGGCATGGTGCGAAACTCTAGAGAAAGCATCTCTTGGGGGAGAAACGCGAAAAAAAAACAAAAAAAAAACTTTTTCTTTCAACTCTCAAAGTCCTCGTTTTTGCTGACCTGCGACTGCAGAGTTCGTTCACGGTTCGAACGAACTATGATCTGTTGAGATGATAAGCCGTTAACGAGGAGACAGAATTAAAGAATTTCCGAGAAAAGCGATTAATTACTGTTATTCCGCAGCCCTCTGGAATACTTGAAGGTGATTGGTCAATCGCAGCATTCTGGGGTCAAATTCTTTTCGCATAATGAGTGCTAATTGCCATAATTGTGCAATGTTTTTCTTTTAACATATTCAAATAATTTTAACGTAAACCACTATTTCATGTCCATGCGAAAACAATGCAAACAAATAATAAACGAGGAATAAACGAGGGAGACTTTGCAATACGGAGGGATAGAGAGAGCGAGAGATGAGTTTTTTGAAGAAAGTGGGGTAGCTCCCAGGGCACTGCGCTCACATGTGGCCTGATCTATATTTTATTAATAGTGAAGTTCAATGATGATTGATAGACCGCTTTAATAGCGATGTGAGAGTGCTGGTAAAGTCATCCTAGTCTATGGGATTTACCGTACACCTCCTTTACACACACATTTACTCATCTATTTATTCATCCAATCCTTTTTTATGGGAGGGGGGTGGTAGTCCCTCTCATAGAAGCATTTCAAATATATCTCCAACCACTAGCTCAGGGAATAAAGTTAATCTCCTGTGGAATTAAAATATTCATGAGGACAGGAGGAAAAGACGGAAAATAAGGACTGTGGAGGAGTAACGCGAATGAGCGGAGGATGGAGGGACAACTAGAGGAGTGGATGAGGAGGATAAACGAGTGATATAAGAGGGCTGTATGCGAAAGCAGAGCATTCTGGGAAGTTGGAGGTACGGTGTAATTCCCTACAGGTTACACCAAGCTGGAAAATTCTTCAACACTATCATGTACCACACATATTCCCGTGACACACACACACACAGCAAAAGACTGACTTTGCTAAGTAGCAGACCTTTGAACTTAAAAAAAAAAAAAAAAAAAAAAAAAAAAAAACACTAACCAGTATCTCTAACTGCCACATTGTCCAAAATGTGCAGAACTGTCTAATTCTAAGTGGCTTAAAAAGGTTTTGCACTTACGATGGAGGTCAATTGGCCAAGTGTACACCAGTTGCATTTCAAAAGCTTTTTTTTACAAGATGAGACATTAGTAATCGACAATGGAGCTTAACTTGAATATTCTGTTAATTTAGTATAAAAGCACAGTAATATATCAATATGTGCTCTGTATAATGGTTGCATATTACACTTTTGTTGCATTTTATTTTCTGTTTCCTCTAAAGTCCACTTACATTATTAGTAGAGCTGTCGATTTAATTCGTTATGGAAAAATAACGTGTTAAAATGATTTAATGCACCCTCCCTGTCCTGCCCCAGACCTATGCAGGGCATCTTACATTTTATACAGCTGATTGGTGAAAAACATGATGCAGGGCAACAGCTCACTGTATGACGTATAGAATGCAGTTAAAATGTCCCTACAATTCAAGATATTGTTCCCGAAAATTCAAGATTTTGTTAAAAAAAAATGTGATATTGATTTTATACAACAGTTCAATAAATAAGTTAATATTATGTTATATTTTAGACACAATATTGTCTGTTTTTGATCATTTTTGCCAGCAAATTGACATATAAAGCCAGAGCAGAACCGAGCAACACACAGCAGTGTTTCGTTTCTGAATGAATCTGTGTTTGAGTGAATCAATCGGGTAACCAATGCTTCAATGGCCCATTCATAAAGAGAGCCATTACTTCATTCCTGAATGAATCAGCTGTTTGAACCAATCCAATGAATGAAGACATTTACCGCCACATACTGGCAGTTTTAGTTTCTTATTTACAGTATCAGATAGTTTGCCCAAAACTGAAAATTGGGTTTATTACATAATAAAGTTTATTTACACCTCATGTTGTTTCAAACCTTTACGACTTTCTTTCTTTTATGGAACATAAAAGCAGATAATTTGAAGAATGTTTTGGTCTATAAATATATCTGAATACCAATTCAGATGTCGCTTTTGAAAACAATAATGGTCGTTGTAGCCTAAAAGTTTAATTAAATAAAATATTTATTTCTAAAACTACTTTTTGTAATGTCTATTTGATGCTTTACTCATTTAACAATATTTTGGGGGAATTTCTCAGCCAAATTTGATGTGCGGTTAATCTGTGATTCATTTGACTAATTAATCGGCGCATCATGTAATTAATTAGGTTTTTAGGAGTATTTGACCCTATTGTGACCTGTATATCGAAGCTGATTTTGCTACTGTACCTTTAAGACTTCCATATGTACATGAGCCCTGTTATGATTGGTTATATGTCTGCTGTAGTTCCAACTAGATCGTAACTATTTTACGAGGTGACGATTTTGTATGAATCTATGTGAATTTTTTTTTGCGAAAATGTAAGCCTAACACAGATTGTATGAAAATGTATGAATGAGATTGTATAAATGAATATGATTACCCACCAATTTGGCAAAACGTAAAAAAGCTACAAACTGCCATGAGATTGTGTTGGTAGTTCACACTGTTGTTCGTCAGGACGGCACAAGCGGCTGAATATTGTATAGATGTTAATGTATAAATGTGGGCGGTCATATGTTAATGAGTTGTGATGTCATAACCATTAAGTTTTTGCCGCTTATAGTGTCTAGTCCAGTGTGTCCTCATAGAAAGTGAAATTCTGAGTGATGCAAAACAATCACTGCCAATCAGAACTTATTTGTCATTTAATATATAGATACATGGAATGCTTTATTTGACCAATGAGGTTTCACTGTGGGCGTGGCTACCCAGTGTGATGCTTCATTGCAATTGCACCTGGTTAGCTCATAGTGTTAGTTTCATATTTGCGTCAACATTGTTAGAGCACACGTCAAACTATTTCAAACAAGACAGAAAAATCTTGTTTTCCATTATATGCTTCCTTTAAAAATTTTGAAACAAATGTCGAAACCCTGATATAGTATGTGCATGTGTCTCACCTCGGCTGAGTCCGTCTGGTCCCCTCAAGATGCGGCACTCCTCGATCTGTCCGAAGGGAGAGAACATGACCCGGATGTCGTTCTCATTGCATTTCTTCGACACCATGCCGATGAACAGCTTTCTGTCCTCCACCGCTGAGCGATAGGAAGGGTGGAGAAAACAAATGAGACCAACGTGTGGGGGGAAAAAAAGGTGTGATCACGTGATCAACATCTCATTAGCACATCAAGCCTAGACACACACAACAGCAAATTCTCGTTTGGTTCTCTTTGATCTTTTCTTTCAATGACCCAGGCACTCTCTTTTGCCTGTAATCTGTGTGTGCTGCCTTCAAGTCCTCCTGGGATGTTCCTATTTACGAGCTCGGAGGCCATAATTATGATGTGTATTTTTGGACGAAATAAAATGGATGTATTGAGTGGTTTCATTTTTATTTCTCTCTTTTACAGTTTAACACAAAGACACAAAGCTCTTTAGCACTAATGCACCAAAATGAAGAGGAAATTGTGTATTAGGTGTGTAATTTATGTAGTTTATCATTCTTGTGCTGCCACAGAGAATGATGGGAAATGTAGTTTTGTTGCTCACCTCATTAACTGGCTAAATGCGTAGTACAGGCAAGCTGTATTGCTATTTTTCATCAACAGTAGATAAAAGGCATACAAACTACACAACAAAACAACAAAAAATTAGCCTGTATGGAATACTGCATAAATATCTGTGGAAATTGGAATTTATTGATTTCGCTTGATTTATATATAAGGGGTGTAACGATACCCTCATGTCACGATACGATACATATCACGATACTGAACTCATGATACAATATTATTGCGATACTCCAAGACATATGGTAAAAGGTTAACTGTATGTAGTTAAATTTAGGTTAGATGTACTGTTGTACTGTGTAAATGCTAAATCTGGTATTACATTGGGGGTTGGAAATGAATAGGCTTGGAACTGGTGTTGCTAACCCAATGCACAGGACAATGGTGACACCAGAATAAAAATATTCATGATTCTGAAGCTGAAAATACTGAATTATTTTAGATGAATATGCACTCTGTCACTGACTAGATATATTTAAAATAACGTTAGCCAGTTTTTACTGGTAACATAAGACATTTGGCAATATCAGGACCCACAAATATTCCCCCATTGCATTTTTATAAACATTAAACATTATATATAATAGTTTAATGTAGTACTGGCACTACAATACAGATTGTCACCAACCACGATACATATTGTTGCATTTTTGTTTTGCGATATATTGTGACACGATATATTGTTACACCCTTAATATACACACACACACACACACACACACACACACACATTACTGTGCAAAAGTCTTAGGCACGTTGTCAGTAGGAAATATCAGTTTACATTTCCAAACATTCATTTTGCAATGAATTGTAATAATCCAGTGAGTTTTTTTTGTTTTTTTTTATGCACAAGAAGTCTGACAGCAGCCGGTATGATCTGATCTCACCATCATCGAGTCCGTCTGTGATTACATGAAGAAACAGAAAAACTGAGACAGACTAAATCCAGAAAAACTAAGGCAACGTCTCCCAGACACTTGAGGAAACCTTCCTGCAAAACTACAGTACTGTGAAAAGTTTAGGCACTTGTCAGAATGCTTTAAAGTGAGAATGCTGTCAAAAATAACAACATAAATAGCTTTTATTTATGAATTAACGTCTATTAACTAAATCAAATCGATATTTGGGGTGACCACCCTTTGTGTTTAAAACGGCTTTTGTCACCTGCATCTATTCCTACACCTAT